>ML812043.1:0-43448 GCA_009831015.1 Picea engelmannii | reverse complement strand
CACACACACACATGCAAAGAATATAACACATACCCAACAGTTTTAGTAGTTTCTTTCCTTTAGTTGCATTCATTTCTTGTAGAGTTACATGCAATGTTACAATTTCCTGTGGATTAAGAATTTATTTTAAATAGTTTGCAGGCAATGTTACTTTGATTATGGTGATCAATGATTGTTCCAGATATTGATGCTAACGACAACAACTTGCTTGAATGATCTTTCATCTACCGTGCCATACAAATAATCATCACATAAATATATTCATAGTTTGAACTGAGTCTGCAATTCTTGTATGTTTTTCTTATCAGTGCATTTCCTTATTGCATTGATAGGGTAATTTACCTTTCATTCAACCTTTTAACTCACACTTGGAAATAGCCTTGTTGGTCTTGAATCTTGGTTGACTAAAACAAAGTGTGTTTGCAAATAAGCACAAATGAGAGTTTATTTGTGATTTGATTCCCTACCATTAACAATCAAGTTTGAGTCATCATGACAAAAATAATTAACTTATGTTTGTGAGTTTGACACTTTACTACTTTTTATTAGGAGTTTTTAGGCAATCTCAAGACTAGCTCTGCACATATTGTGCACGTGTATCGTAAGTTTACCTACCTAGATTGATAGAAAATGTTGAGGAACCTAGACCACTAGATCAAACCAACATTTTGGCGTCGTTGTTGGGGAGGCACTAAAGGAATTACTTTTGAAATTGCAAGCTTTCAGTTGTTTGTTTTATTTTCATTTTCTACTATGAAATTCTTGCTTGCATTTTTAGTTTTGATATGCCCATTTTTGACAGGGAGGAGTGAAAACGATAAGATGAGAGGTAAGAACCTGGGCATTCACTTTAGTGAGTATTCATAAGTCCCCTTCATGCATATGTTTAATACCAGTTAGGCGTTGGGATAGTAAGGGTAGGTTCATTAAGTCAGAAAAACAAGTTGCTTTAGAAAAAACAAATGCCCTAGAAAAATCAAAACCAAACCCCCCTACAAAACCACTGACTAATCCACCTTCATAACCATCTACTAATCCATCTACTAAACAAGCCACTTACTAAAATATCTACTTCATCATCTTCAAATCCATATATTAAGTCATCTATTCGACCACCTATCAAAACATTCATAAAACCTCCCACCACTAACTTGCTTGTAGGTACTAAAAAGGATATAAGAAAAATGATTGTTGCAAAAAGCTCAAAGCAGACTTAGACAAAATATACTACTAAACCTTTTGAAGGTCTATAGGAAACACCAGAAGGTTGGAGTAAATAGTTTTGGATCTTTTGGGAAAACAAGATGGCTAATGAAGAATATATTATTGGAGGAGGTAGGATACCAAGAAGAGAAGGCAAAGGTGAAAGAGGAGTTGGAGGTGGGGAAGAAAGACATAAAATACCAAGATGAGAAGGAGGTGGAGAAAGAGAAAAAATGCTAGAAGGAGGAGGTGAACGAGAAATAATTCCAAATGAAGACAAGAACCGAACAAGTGACGAAGAAGTTACATTTGGATTTCCTATTTTAGATATACCTACTCAATTTGGAAATGAGTTAAAAATGAAAACAAGTCCTCCTTCCATTCTATCTAATTTCTATGGTATGACTTCTGAATATCCCGATGCCTTTTTATTTGAATTTGATATTTTATGTCGAACATATGGGTACACTTATGATGCTTACAAATTGAAATTGTTTCCTGCCACTCTAAAAGTGTAACACACCCATGGTGGGGCATAAAAAATTCATTCTCCTTAATTAATCAAATCCTCTATCCATGGTCTCTAGTTTGGAAATCGGGGCCTAGCCCCTCCTTATTTGATTATCATTGCATATGACCACGGGTTATGACCAAACGCCAATGCCAGAGGCGCCTATTCTGGTGTTTCCAAAATTTGGGCTTCGAATGTTTTTGATTCACCACACACCAATTCGTTCGAACTCCAAAGTGGCGAAGTTTCAAACTGGCACGAATGGATCAACGGTCCCTACTCTCCCTAAATATCAACGACCCTCAATGAATTCGGGCCATCGGGCTTCGACGAAATTCGAAGCACCTCCTCGCAAAACCTCTAGAGTACTAATTCTCTGAAGTGCACCATTCAATGTCGCGTGTCCTCCGGGAGTTGGACGGTCTTGATTCACTTCGGGACTTCGACGTTTGGGAGTCCTGGACGGTTTGCACAACCTTTCCTCCTGAACTACTCTGTACCCAGAGTTCTAGATCAAGTGCCACACATCCGTTGTAAATCGACGACTTAGTTTCATTTCGGGACTTCGGCATTCAGGAGCTTCAAACGTTTCTACAGCCTTTTCCTCCAAGAGTGTTTTCTTCCGGAGTCAAGGATCGTGCTCCACACATCCTTCCAGACCAACAGTCCTGGTTTACTTTGGGACTTCGACATTTGAGAGTTTATACCTCTCCACAGTTGCTTTCTCCCGAAATGTTTTCATGTGAAGTTAACGATCTATCGATGTGTGTCTCCCATGAATCGACAACTACAAATCACTTCGGCTATTCGGGCTTCGGGAGTTTCGAATACTCCGATGCCTTTCTCCTTCGAAGTAGCTATCTCCTGAAATGAAAGATCTACTGACACCCGTCCTCAGCTAACAGATGGCTCAAATGAACTCCGTCTCTCTGGCCTTTGGGAGTTCTTGTTCAACATATTTCCTTTTCTCCCAGAGTGATTTCACCCGAAGTCGACGATCTGTTGACGCGTGTCTCCCATAGATCGACCACTGCAAATCACTTCGGATCTTCGGGCTTCGGGAGGTTCAACCTCTCCACACTCTCTCTCTCTCTCCTGGAGTGATTACACCCGAAGTCCACGATCTGCCGACATGTGTCCTTTCTCTCGGATCGACGGTACAAAAGGGCTTTGTTACTCCGTGGATTTCTGAAGGGACTCACGACTATCCACCTAGCGAATTTTCTAGGTCTAGTGGTCATGATACGACCAATACCGATGTGTTCACCGATAGAAAGTTCACAGTGATTGTGGGGCCCCAACATGCACACTCTTTATCAGAGAGCTCATCCTCCGCAAATCTGAAAATTACTCGCCCAACTCGGTCTAACCGGAGTCATTGATATTCCACCTCGACGAGATCAACAACATTGGTGAATTGCGGGCCGCGAACTAGCACGTCCGCTAATTTCACCTTTGCGCTCCGCAATGATTCCCCACCATCGAACTCTGTTCATAGATCGACGATTCACAATGATTGCAGGGTCCAATCTCCACAATCTGGGAAGTGCTCACCTGACTCTAGTCTAATCCTAGTCATTGATCTTCCATTCCCAACGAGATCAATGACGTTGGTTGATTGCGGGCTGTGAACTATCATGTCCGCTAATTTCACCTTCGCGTTCCGCAATGATTCCCAACCATCGATTTAATCGAGTGGCTGGAGTTTGATTCGTTAACCCCAGTGGGTATTTGAGTCGAGTTGATGACCTGGATGGCTTATCCTCCTGTTAAACGACTCGCATCCATCTCTGTTGTCAAATTCTTAAGTCATCCACGGTCCTTGTTACTTCGGTAGTTCGGGTAAATTGACTATCGTGAAATTTGACATCTCAGAGCTTCGAGCTCCCAGGGTTCCAAAACCTTCATAAGCTAACTACTTTAGCGTAGGGTTCCTAGACTCAGGTCACATGGACCTTCAGATGACTCTTGGGCTATTAAACCTACTCTTAGTCGGGTTTTTGGTTAAGGACTTAGCCGCGAGTTCAAAGTCTATTAGACTATTGCTCTGAAGGGAAGGCCTCCCTAACTCGCAAGACTTTAAGCTCTGAAACAGGGCAAGGTAAACTCGTGAGGTTACCGAAACGGTAGCAGTGCCAAGAGGTTTGCTTCGACTCTAGAACGGCGTTGTAATTCCCTGGGAAATGCCTTCGAGGAATTACACTGGCTCATATGGAAAATCAAGAAGAACCCTAAGTTCTCAAAAGAACAATTGCATACTCATAACTTAATCATTTCAATACATAAGCCATTTACAGACACATAAATACACACATGCATCCATTATTTCCAATTCAAAGCACAAGGCATGAAAACACTTATCAGAACCATAAGGCATGATGTGACTGCTGAAAGGAGTGCTCGTTTCCACCCAACCATAGGCTCAATCACTCCTAATGGCTTTACTAGTGGCCACCCCTGAGATTAGACCACGATGATTTGAGATTCAGTCTCTTTCTTCCAGCTCAACGGAAGTTATTGATGAAGGTTACTTTCCTTCTCCCAATATAGAAATAGATAGGGACGAAGGTTACTTTCCTTGTCCTTGCTCGGTCTCTATTTTCAGGGATCAGAACTCACTTTGCTCTTTCAGTCCTTCCTCGGACCCAAGAGCTTCCACACTTGTCTCTGCACTCTTTGCAGGTCTTCCTCTTCCCACCACGCTTCCTTTCTTGCCTTCCTCAGAAATATTGCATGTGGCTCGAATTCCTAGTCCGTGGTCAAGTCTGGAAGCCTTATAGATGGACAGTCTGCCCCATCCCCTCATTAACTCTTGAGGAGGTCTTCCCACCTACCAGTCCGACTGTAATTCATTCCTGGGTCAGAGGGTCATTATGATCCTGAGCAATTAAATCTAGCAAAGTATTGGTTTGGTGGAGGTTAACACAACCATTCCTGGTCCCCTCCACCACCTTTTCATAGCATTCATGGTCTCTTCTTAGCACATCCCCTTTCCAACAGTCATGCAACATGTATCCATTTTTTATTAAAATAAAAAAAATTACATTCATCGGAATTTTATACAAAGGTCCATTAAATCAAACATTCACACCTTTGAGTTTGCCATAATTCCTTGGCCAATATAGTTATAATTACAAACTAGGGGAAATAGGGTGTTACAATTCCCTCCCCCTTAAAGGAACATCATCCTCGATGTTCTATCTGTCAACATGATATGTATATACATGAGTAAACAAAATTAGATATGCATGTCTCATGGCATCCTCCATTTCCCATGTAGCCTCATCTAGGCCAAAGTGTTTCCACTGCACCTTAATTTGTGCAATGGTTTGGTTCCTGATTGAGGTTTCCTTGCTATCTAATATGCATTGGGGTTCTGGCAGGAATTCTCCTTCTGGCTCCACCTGGATCACAAACCAATCAATTATATGATTAGAATCATGTACATATTTCTTCAATAATGAAACATGGAAAACATTATGTGCCTTTATTGTGGGAGGAAGTGCTAGCCTATAGGCTACAGGTCCCATTCTATCTAAGACCTCAAAGGGTCCACAGTACCAAGGTGCTAGCTTGGGACAAGCTCCCATTCTCGGGGAACTCTTCCTAGGCCTAACTCTGAGATAGACATGGTCTCCTATCTTGAACTCTCTGGGAGTTCTCTTTCTGTTGGTGTAACTTTTCTGTCTATGTTGAGCAATCTTCAGATTTTTCTTTATCTAAATCACTTATTACTCCATTTCTTTCTGCATGTCAGGTCCGATGGTAATTCTGTCCATTGGATTTCTCCAACTGATTAGAATTTTGCACTGTCTACCGTAGAGGGCTTCAAAAGGGCTCATCTTCAAGGATTCTTGATAACTGTTGTTGTAGGAAAAATCTACCAATGGTAGGTAGTCTTCCCACTTCTTAGGCTGATGCATTACATGCATCCTTCGCATGTCTTCTAATATTTGGTTTACTCTTTCTGTCTTTCCATCAGTTTGAGGGTGATAGGTTGTGTTGAACAACAATTTAGTCTCAAAACAACCATCAAGGATTTCCAAAAGATTGAAGTAAATTTGGTGTCTCTGTCAGATACAATTTCCCTTGGCATGCCATGCAGTTTGAATATCTCCTTCATGAAGATGTTGGCGATATCTATCGCCTTGCAAGTTGACTTGACATGAATGAAGTGAACAACTTTACTCAGTTTATCCACCATGAACATGATGGCATCATTTTGCTTGGTTGATTTTGGTAATCCGGTGATGAAATACATGGAGATGGTTTCCCATTTCCATTATGGGATGGGTAAGGGTTGTAACAACCCTGTTGGGTATCAGTGTTTTGCCTTAACTTGCTGACATTCTAGGCACTTAGCTAGATAGTCAACTATGTCTTTCTTCAATCCAGGCCAATAGAATTGTTTCCTAGTGGCCGTGATCATTTTATGATATCCTGGGTGACCAATATATGGTCTCTTGTGTAGTTCATCCATTATGAACCTCTTCAAGTCGTCACAGTTTGGAATATGAAATCTATTTTTGTAGGTCAATAGGCCTTCATCAAGCATCTAGTAGCCTTCATACTTTAGCCCTATAGGCTCTTACCTTAGGTATGAGGTCACGGTCTTGAAGAATTCATTTGTTTCTTGTGCATTCTTGACTCTTTCCCTGACATCCGTTTCACAGGTGCTTACCGCTGCCAGGTGAATCATTTTTATAGTTCTGCTAAGGGCATCAACCGCCCTATTTTCCTTTCCTTTGATGTGTTTGATTTCAAAATCAAACTCACTAAGGAGATCCATCCACCTAGCTTGCCTGACATTGAGTTTTGGTTGATCAAACAAGTGCCTCAACCCACAATGGTCTATCATAAGCACAAATCTCCTACCTAGGAGGTAATGCCTCCACATTTTTAAAGGATGTACTATGGCAGCCAACTCTAGGTCATGGGTCACATAGTTGATTTCATGCTAATTCAATTTCCTGGATGCGTAGCAAATTACACGTCCCTCTTGCATAAGGAATCCTCCAAGTTCTTCCTTGCAAGCATCTGTACACACGAGGAAATCATTATCAGGGTCTGCAATCTTCAACACGGTTGCATGGGTCAGGAGGTATTTCAGTTCTTGAAATCTTTCTTCACATTTTGATGTCCAAGTGAATTTAACCCCCTTTTTCTGAAGGGCAGTGATTGAACAACCAATCTTGGAAAACCCTTTTATGAACCTTCTATAGTATCTTGCTAAGCCCATGAAGGATCTGATATCAGATGCATATTTTGGGGTAGGCCATTCCATAATAGATCTAATCTTGTCAGGTTCTACTGCCACCCCTTCTTTAGAAATAAAATGGCCTAAGTAATGGACTTGCTTCTGGAAAAAGTCACACTTGTTGGACTTGCTTCCATAAAATATATGATGCTCTCTTAGTACTTGAAGTATGAGTCTAAGATGTTCTTAGTGCTCCTCTATGTTCTTGGAATAGATTAGGATATCATCAATGAAAACCAATACAAATTTGTCCAAAAATTTGCTGAGTACATTATTCATCAAGCACACAAAAGTGGCGGGGGCATTGGTTAACCCAAATGGCACCACCATAAATTCATAGTGAACATACCTTGTCCTGAAGGCTATTTTTTGTATGTCTTCATCCTTAATTCAGACTTGATGGTATCTAGACCTTAAGTCAATCTTCGATAAAATGTAAGCACCTCCCAATTGGTCGAACAAGTCATCGATTCTTGGTAAGGGGTACTTGTTCTTTATGGTTGTCTTATTGAGTTGTCTATAATCTATACACAGTCGGAGTGTGCCATATTTCTTTTTCACAAACAATACGAGTGCTCTCCCTGGGGATACACTGGGTCGGATGTAGCCTTTATCCATCATCTCCTTTAGTTGTAGCTTGAGCTCAACCAACTTTGGTGTACTCATCCTATAGGGCGTTCTAGATGCTGGCACTGCTTCTGGTACAAGTTCTATTGAGAAGTCAATATCCCTTCTCAGAGGTAGACCTGGCACCTCTTCTGGGAACATGTCTTTGTATTCTCTTAATATAGGGTGGTCCTCTAGGTTCGATTTGTCATCCTCAACAGATTCCAACACCTGTATTGCATATAAAGGACACCCCTTTCTGCAATACTTTTTCATTTGAAGGGATGCTATTTGTCTCACTGAGACAAGCTTCTGAATCCCTTAGAGGGTTATCTTTCTCCCTTCTTCATTTACACATTCTAAATTTTTATGGTAACAGTCCAACTTAGTTTTATAAGCAACCAACCAATCCATACCAATCAACAAGTCATAAGATCCTAGGGGAAGTATGTTAAGGGTTACTCCGGTGGTCAATCCATCCATGATGAATTGGAAAGCTGGTATGACCTTTGCTACTTTTATTTTGATCCTAGTGGCTAGTTGTACTAACCATGACTTAACATGTATAATTGGTTGCAGTTTAAACTTATCAACAGTCTGAGGGGCCACATAACTCAAATTAGAACCAAGGTCAATTAAAATAGAAACTAGATGGTCGACGATCATACCTTCCATTTCCACCACTGAAGCTTGGTGGTCGGCTTGATTATTTTCCAAGGCTGCATAAATTCGTGGCATGTTCCTAGCCACATCATTGACGGTGGTAGCTTCTTGGATATTTTAGACTCTCCTACTGTTCTGTTGCCTGTGTGGACAATCCCTTAGCCGATGATCTTCTCCACAACCCCAACATTTTAAGGTTTCTTTCTTTGGGTTATCAGTCTTTCTTGAGACTACCTCAAAAGGTTTATTCCCACTCCGAGAGGGGAAATTTTGCTGGTACACACTTCTAGTAGGATGGTTCATCTTAGAACCCTTCCCATAGTTCTTAAATCTTGAGAATTTAAACCCCTTCTTCTTGAATCCTGAACTACTCTTCTTCTTCCAGCCCTCGTGAGGTCCTGTCTTACTCCTGAACTGTTCATAACAATACCTCGCCTTCTAGATAGTTTCTTCTAAGGTCTTTGGTTCGTCATACTCAATCCTATCCCGGTAGGTATGAGGTAACCCATTAATAAATCGATGCACTTTTACCTTTTCATCCTTTATGTAGGGTACGTACCTCAGTAGCTCAAGGAATTTATTGACATATTCATCTATGGTGAGTTGTCCCAGCCTGAGTTCATAGAACTCGTTAGTCTTCCCATCCATGTATTTCTCTGACATATACTTCTTCCTGAAGTATTTATCGAATTGTTTCCATGACAATTCCTTCACATGGATTCCTTTTACATTCCTAATGTCTTCCCACCAAATGGAAGCATTTCCATTCAGGTTGAAGATGGCTATTCGAGTCTTCAAGTTTTCAGAGAGTCATGGACTCTGAAGTATTTCTTTAAACCAATCAACCAAGCTTCAACCTCTTCCCCTTTCTTAATATCTCCATCGAAAGAGGGTGGTTGGCTTTCTTGAATTCTTCAGGATCATGAGTTTTGGAATGCTTTCACTTATTTCCCTTCCTTTGAGAATGTGAACTAGTTTTTCTACTAGAAGATCCCTCAGAGTTGCCAGCTTCCTTTCGAGAGGACTCTCCCGATGAGTGTCCCATGCCTCCAGGTTGGGCCTTCTTCAGGGTACTTCTCCTAGTGCGGTCACTTATGGGGCCATGTTTTCAGATCTCAGGTGGACTTTGACTTGTCTTCACATGTCGTCGATCCACATGGCTGGTTGTGGGTTCATGTTGCAGTTGCCTCTGTGTGTCGAATAAGATCTGCAACAAAACTGCATTAATTTATGTTTGTTTTTTTCGCTCTTATCAATCTCTCATTGTCGGCCTTGCAACTCTATAATTCGGCCCTGAGGCTCCTTACAATTTTAGCCAGATCCAGAGGGGTTTCCACTGCCCTCCTTTTGTCAAATTATTCATCTCTATTGTGGGAGCCATCCCCCACTTCATAACACATAACCATCCTTTAGACTTGAATTTTTCCCGTGATTTACTGACTGCTCGAGTGCTGACAAAACACTTATTGTTAGCTAACAGTCTATTAGTTTATGAACAATACACAGTTGAAATTTCTTAAATGTACACACACAGTAGAAAGTTTCATTCTTTTCCTCAATAAAATTTTAACCAGATTTTTTAAGAAAGAGGTAAGATAGGGTGTCACTCTTAAAAGTATTCTAAATATGGTTTTTAAGCGACTCATCCATGAGCCCAAGCAGGCCAAGCGTTGTAACCATGCTATGATACCAATTTGTAACACACCCATGGTGGGGCGTAAAAATTTCGTTCTCCTTAATTAATCAAATCCTCTATCCATGGTCTCTAGTTTGGAAATCGGGGCCTAGCCCCTCCTTCTTTGGCGATCATCGCATATGACCACGAGTTATAACAAAATGCCAAGGCCACATGCACCTATTCCGATGCTTCGTGAGTCGTTGATTCACCACACACCAATTCATCTGAACTCCAAAGTGGCAAAGTTCTGAACTGGTGCGAAGGGATCAACAGTCCCTACTCTCCCTCAAGATCAACGACCCTCAATGATTTCGGGCCTCTCGGCTTTGGCAGAATTCGAAGCACCTCCTTGCAAAACCTCCGTAGTACTAATTCTTCGAAGTGCACCATCTGACGCCGCGTGTCCTTGAGGAGTTCGACGGTCCTGATTCACTTCAGGACTTCAACGTTCGAGAGTCCCGAACGCTTCGCACAGCATTTCCTCCTGAAGTACTATGTCCTCGAAGTTCTAGATCAAGAGCCACGCATTCGTTGTAAATCGATGACTTAGTTTCATTTCAGGACTTCAGCATTCGGGAGCTTCAAATGTTTCTGCAGCCTTTTCCTCCTAGAGCGTTTTCTTCCAGAGTCAAAGATCATGTGCCACACATCCTTCCAAACCAACAGTCCCGATTTACTTCGGGACTTCGGTGTTCGAGAGTTTCTACCTCTCCACACTTGCTTTCTCTCAAAATGCTTTCACCTGAAGTTAACGATCTATCGATGCGTGTCATCCATGAATCGATGACTACAAATCACTTCGATTATTTGGGCTTTGGGAATTTCAAATACTCTAACGCCTTTCTCCTCCGAAGTAGCTATCTCCTGAAATGGAAGATATACTGACACCTGTCCTCAGCTGACGGATGACTCCGATGAACTCTGACTCTCCGGCCTTCGGGAGTTCTTGTTCAACATATTTCCTTTTCTCCTAGAGTGATTTCACCTGAAGTCGACAATCTGTTGACATGTGTCTCCCACAGATCGACGACTGCAAATCACTTCGGATCTTCGGGCTTTGGGAGGTTCAACCTCTCCACACTCGCTCTCTCCTGGAGTGATTAAACCCGAAGTCGACGATCTGTCAACACGTGTCCTTTCTCTCAGATCGAAGGTACAAACGGCTTCCATTACTCCACCGATTTCTGAAGGGACTCACAACTATCCACCTAGCAAATTTTCTAGGTTTGATGGTCATGATCCGACCAATATCAATGTGTTCACCAATCGACAGTTCACAGTGATTGCGGGGCCCCAACGTGTGCACTCTTTATCAGAGAGCTCATCCTCCGCAAATATGAAAAGTACTCACTGAACTCGGTCTAACCAGAGACGTTGATCTTCCAGCCCAACGATATCAATGACGTTGGTGAATTGCGGGCCTTGAACTAGCGCGTCCACTAATTTCACCTTCGTGCTCCGCAATGATTCCCCACCATCGATCTATGTTCACAGATCGACAGTTCACAGTGATTGTAGGGTCCAACCTCCATAATCTGGAAAGTGCTCGCCCGACTCTAATCTAATTCTGGTCATTGATCTTCCATTCCCAACGAGATCAACGACGTTGGTTGATTGCGGGCAGTGAACTAGCATGTCCGCTAATTTCACCTTCGTGCTCCACAATGATTCCCAACCATCAATTTAATCAAGCGATTGGTGTTTGATTCGTTAACTCCAGTGGGTATTTGATTCGATCTGATGACCGTGATGGCTTCTCCTCCCTTTAAACGCATTGCATCCATATCCGCTGTCAAATTCCTAAGTCATCCACGGTCCTTGTTACTTTGGTAGTTTGGGTAACTTCTCTATCGTAAAATTTGACATCTCAGAGCTTCAAGCTCCCGGGGTTCTAAAACCTTCGTAAGCTAACTCCTTTAGCACAGGGTTCCTAGACCTAGGTCACATGGACCTTCAGATGACTCTTGGGCTATTAACTCTACTCTTAGTTGGGTTTTTGGTTAAGGACTTAGGCACGAGTTCAAAGTCTCTTAGACTATTGGTATGAAGGGAACACCTCCCTAACTCACAGGACTTTAAGCTCTGAAACATGGCAAGTTAAACTCATGAGGTTACCGAAATGGTATCAGTGCTAAGAGGTTTTCTCTGACTCTGGAACGGTGTTGTAATTCCTTGGAAAACGCCTTCGAGGAATTAAGCTGGCGCATATGGAAAATCAAGCAGAAGCCTAAGTTTTCAAGGGAACAAACACATACTCATAACTTAATCATTTCAATACATAAACCATTCATAGACACATAAATGCATGCATGCATGCATTATTTCCAATTCAAAGCATAAGGCATGAAAAAACTTATCAGAACTATAAGGCGTGATGCGATTGCTGAAAGGGGTGCTCGTTTCCACCCAACCATAGGCTCAGTCACTCCTAATGGCTTTACCACTGGCCACCCCCCAACTTAGACTATGATTCTTTGAGATTCAATCTCTTTCTTTCAGCTCAACGGAAGTTAGGGACGAAGGTTACTCTCCTTCTCCCAATACATAAATAGATAGGGACGAAGGTTACTCTCCTTCTTCCGGCTCAATCTCTATTTTCTGGGATCAAAACTCACTTTTCTCTTTCAGTCCTTCCTCAGACCTGAGAGCTTCCACACTCGTCTCTGCACTCTTCGCGTGTCTTCCTCTACCCACCACGCTTCCTTTCTTGCCTTCCTCAACAAGATTGTGTGTGGCTCGAATTCCCAGTCCATGGTCAGGTCTGGAATTCTTACAAATGGGCGGTATACCCCATCCCCTCATCAATTCTTGAGGAGGTCTTCCCACCTACTAGTCTGACTATAATTCATTCCTGGGTCAAAGGGTCATTCTGATCTTGAGAAATTAAATCCAGCAAAGTACTGGTTCGGTGGAGGTTAACACAACCATTCCTGGTCCCCTCCACCACCTTTTCATAGTATTCGTGGTCTCTTCTTAGCACATCCCCTTTCCAGCAGTCATGCAACACGTATCCATTTTATATTAAAATAACAGAATTTACATCCATCGACCTTTTATACAAAGGTCCATTAAATCAAACATTTACACCTTTGAGTTTTCCACAGTTACTTGGCCAATATAATTATAATTACAAACTGGGGGAAACAAGGTGTTACAAAAAGGCACTGCATTAAAGTGGTTCATGGGATTGGGTGAAAGTACTATAGCACATTGGGACACCATGAGTAAGATATTTCTTAACAAGTATCAAGCCTATTGCAAGTCAAGCGATTCAAAAGAAGATATCTTTAGGATGGCACAATAGGAAGAATAAAACTTGCAAAACTACCTGGAAATATTTTTGTATAATTTGCAAAAGTCAAAGCATAATTCCTTAAATTTTGATGTCATTTGTACCATATTTTTAAAAGGTATTCACGATGAATATATTCATATTCTTAATCTTATGGGTTCTGGTGATATCTCATCCTTACCATTTGAACGAATAGTTGATTTGTGCAAGAAGTATTCCAAAGGAAAAGCTAAAGCTGGAAAAAGTTGGAGGGATGCCCTTTCAAAAGGAACAAAATTTGCACCAGGAAGTATTAGTAAAGCTGAAATTTTTAACTTGCTAGAAAACTTTAAAATTGAACTCATGGGTACATTAACTTCTTAGTTTTATTCTTTTAATGCCAAGAAAAGACAACAAGATGAAATTGTAGCTTTAGCCATTTTATGCCCTGATTGTAGAGGGAAGCATCCTAAAAATTAATGTCCACTAAAGAAAGTTTATATTTGTAAAAATTGTGCAGAAAAGCATGCAACACAAGATTGTCCCTCACTGCTTGGACTGAAAGTTGTGTTCAAAGGAGATGATGAAAAAACATAGACACTTTACAACATAGCACCGAGGTGATCATGGTAGCCAATGACAACATGTATGTTTTAGGACCCTTCTAATCAATTTTCTGCATTTCCCACTCAAATTCCTATACAAACATCATGGAGTGCTCCTATGCCATGGCAATATTGGCCTCCTAAACAAAATTACAATCCACCTTATCAAAAAAATTGGAGAGGCAATGACCATGGTAATCAACCACCTTACAATGTTCAACAACAAACTTATACTCAACAAACTTATTCTCAACAATCTTATCAAAAACAATAATTTTACCCCCAACAACAACAACAACATCAGTCAAATCCACCATACTTGCAACAACCCTTTCCATCACTTTCACCACCTCAACTAACTCAATTTAAACCTCTACAACTCCCTTCAACTCAACAACCTCCATGACCTACACCAATTCCTTCTCAACCAATAGCAAATCCAAACAACCAAAAAGGCAAAGTTGTCTATAACACCGAAGTAAATAGTTTTCCCACTTATGTTATTTCTCCTGTAGTATCATAGGAATTTCCTGTAGTATCGTAGGAATTTCTTGTAGTATTACAGAAATTTCCTGCAGAATTACAGGAAATCAATCTGAGCTCAGGAGAGATAATACATCAGAAATCCCCCATATTAACTGAAGAAGAGGTAGATGAAACTCAATTAGATCAAAATAATACAGTAGAAAACTTGTCAGTAACTTCACATGAAAACATTCAACAATCTAAAACAATACCTTTTCCTGAATGATTACTGATAGGAAAGTAAGAAAAATCAGAAATATTACCATAATTTGATATTTTAGAAGGATTGAAAAATGTTTTCATAAAAAATCCCTTATTACAAGCCATTAAAAAAATCCCAATATATGCTAAAACAATGAGCGAATTGTATAATAAAAGGATTGTAAAGAAAATAAAGGATCCACAAACGATATAAGTGATTTGAAAAGTAGTAAGCTCAATAGTCACCAAACCAATAGTAGACAAGTATGTTGAACCTGGAATTCCAGTGGCTACAATCTTCGTCAATAACTTTTCTATTCCAAACACACTCATAGATCTAGGCGCGGTAATAAACATTATGACATTAGAGACCATGCAAAATTTAAAAGTTACAAATCTCATACCAACCCCTATGATTCTAGAATTAACAGACAGATAAAAAATAAAACCAAAAGGTATAGTTGAAGATGTCACAATTTTATTGGATTCATCGCAATACCTAGCAAAATTTATGATTCTTCAACCCAAATCCAATTTGGGTGGACATCCTCTAATCCTGGGTAGACCATGGTTGGCAACAACTGATGCATACATTAGTTTTTGATTAGGTGATATCAGAATAAAAAATGGAGTCAAAATAAAACACATTACATTGTACCCCCCAACTAAATCAGTTAATGAAATAGAGTAGAAAAAATGGTTAGAAGAAATAGACATAGAAAATGAAATCTTTCAACCAATTTTAACCATTGCACAAGCTTTAAACCTTAAAGAAAATACAAAAGAAAATAAATTCAATCATTCTATCTCCATACTAATTTTCCTTAGTATTTTACGGGGCAGACAATAAATTCTAAACCATCTACATCTACATCATCTTCACAAGCTTCATCATCTGAACATGTTTTTGCTGATTATCTTGTTAGGCATAATTTTTAGGAGACATGCACAACAAATAGCTTAACATCTTTATTCCAAACCAATTTTCCTATAATCTCTGTAACAAATTTCTATAATAAAGTTATTGAAAATTTTCCTGGGAAAAGCTTAAACATCAATGTTGATCTTGATGAACCATAGTAGAAACAAATATTTTTTGTTTTACAAAAAATTTCTAAAGCTTTTGCTTGGGAATACACTGATATGCATGGTATCTATCTGGATACTTGCACACACACACACACACACACACACACACACACACACACACACACACACACACACAACCATTCCGACAACCACAAAGACGAATGAACCAAGCCTTTAAAGACATCGTAAAAGGGGAGCTTCAAAAACTATTAGACATAGGTTTCGTCTACCCTATATCAGACAACCAATGGGTTTCATCCTTGGTTATAATTCCCAAGAAAAATAAAATGGTGGGTATGTGTAGACTACCGAGAACTCAATAAAGCCACATTAAAAGATCAACCCCCTCTACCTTTTATAGACCAAGTCCTAGACACATTGGCTGGAAAGAAATAATTTTCTTTCCTTGATAGTTTCAATGACTATAAGCAAATAAGAATAGCACTTGAAGACCAAGACAAAATGATATTTACTTGTCCTTAGGGAACTTATGCCTACAAGGTATTTCCCTTTGGACTTTGTAATGGACTTGCCACCTTTCAAAGGGAAGTCTTGGCCATTTTTGTTGATTTAATAGATGATTGTGTAGAGGTGTATATGGATGATTTTTCAGTTTATGGAGATACTTTTGTGGAAGCCTTAAATAACCTGGAAAGAGTTTTAAAAAGATGTTGAGAAACAAGCCTTTCCCTAAGCAATGAAAAATGTTTTATGATGTATATTGAAGGTATTGTGCTTGGTCATCATGTTTCATTTACATGTATCAAGGTAGATCCAACAAAGATTGCAGTCATTGTCAATTTACCCACTCCATCCACTAAAAAGGATGTGAGGAGATTCTTTCGTCATGCAGGGTATTATAGACAGTGTATAAAAAAATTCACTTGAATTGCATCTCCTTTATTTAAGTTACTTGCAAAAGATGTCGAATTTTACTGGGATACTAACTGCCAAGTTGCCTTTAATTCATAAAAAGAAAAACTTTCTACAACTCCAATATCGAGAGGACCCAATTGGACATTGCCTTTTCACATATCTACATATGCCTCTAAGACAGTAATAAGAGCGGTTTTGGGACAAAAAGAAGACCAACAACATTTTGCAATTTATTTTGTTAGTAAAAACCTAACTCTTGTTGAACTTAACTATATTGTTATAGAAAATGAATTTTTGGTAGTCATTTACACAATAAACAAATTTCGACATTACATTACAAGATATGAGATTTTATGCACACGGACAATTTTGCCATCAAGTACCTTATGAATAAACCAATAACCAATGGCAGGATAACAAGATGGCTTCTCATATTGCAGGAATTTAATATCATTGTGTTAGACAGCCAAAAAGGGAAAATATGGTCCTTTCCCGAATCAACAATCACGACAAGACCTTTCCTGTAGTAGAACATTTTTCTTATGAAAGTTTATTTGCAGTTTTTGTTAAGATTCCATGGTTTGCTGATATTTCAAATTATTTGTCTACAGGAAAATTTCCAGCACACTTTTCAATAAAAGAAAAACAAAAGGATATTAGACATAGTGCTAAATATTATTGGATTGGAGGAGACCTCTTCTACACATGAGAAGATTCGATTATCCGTCGATGTGTTAGAGAGGATGAAATGTTTGGCATATTGAAGGTTTGTCACGATGAGCCTTGCAGTGGGCATTTTTCAGACAAGAGGACAACCTGTAAAATCCTTCAGTTGGGGTACTTTTGGCCCTCTATTTTTAGAGATGCCAAAGAGTACGTGAGGAGATGTGATAGTTTCCAAAGGATGGGTCATTTTGTTGCAGCCGATGAGATGCCACTTCAGCCTCAAGTCCTTGTGGAACCATTCAAGAAGTGGGATTTAGACTTTGTACGACCCATTAATCCACCGTAAAAAAGGAAGAGGTATATTCTAGTTTGTACATACTATGTTATCAAATGGGTTGAAGCGAAAGATTTACCACATACCACTAAGAATAGTAAATTTCTTCTTTGAAGATATTTTTGTTAGATTTGGTGTACCTAGAGATATTGTTGTTGACTAGGGGGAACATTTCACCTCAAAGTTGGTTCACTCTATTGTGCAGGAATATAAAATCAGACACAAAAATTTCACGCAATATCATCCATAGGCCAATGGCCAAGTGGAATCTACAAATAAGGTTTTAGAGGGAATCTTGACAAAGACAATTCAAATCCATAAAAAAGATTGGGCGGACAAACTTCCAGAATCCTTATGGGCGTAGAGAACAACATGGAAACATGTTACTGGTCACACCCTTTATGAATTGGTATATGGAAACAAGGTGCTTCTCCCCATTGAGTTTCAGGTAAAGACTTTCAAAACTGCATCCAAATTAGGACTAAATTTGTCATAATCTCAACAACAACGATTCTTACAATTAAATGAGCTAGATGAAATTCTCCAAGATGCACTATAGAAAACCATTCTTATATAGGAGCAACGAGCAAAATGACATGACAAATTTATCAAGAAGAAGTAGTTTAAAGTCGATGAATGGGCCTTAATGTTTGATTCAAAGTTCAAAAACTTCAAAGGGAAGTTCACCATCCACTAGCTCGGCCCCTATGAAATTGACATGTTATTCGAGAATGGCTCTGTAAAGATCAAAAAAATTGATGGTTCAAGAATTTCGTTTGTTGTCAATGGCCATTGACTAAAATTCTACCATAAGCCAACATCTAGAGATGAATTTGTTTCCAGTTTACTTTAGCAATCTGAGATGGAAATTGTGAGTAAGGAGGATAACTCCTCTACTCCTCTTCCATCTTGAATTTATTTTTCTTAAAAATAAATTAAAATAAAAAGTAAAATAAAAATAATGTTCAGAATGCGAAAACCAGGATTTATGGTGCATCTCAACGCGAGCTTTGCTTGAAAACCAAGAAACTGGCTCACATAGTTCATTTTTTGTACAAATTTCTTGTATAATTTTCAAAGATCAATTAGAATAAATAAAGTCACTTTATCTCAGTGATTAATGGTTGTATCAAGTTTCATCTTTGCTAGCAACATCCAAAATTTTCTATTCCTTTGTAGCAAAGTTTCTCTACAACAAAAGAACATTGCCAATTCCTGTAATAAAGGAGGGAATTCCAACAATTAAAGAAAAATTAAAACTGAAGACTGGTGTGACATATGTACAGAACATTCAAAGTTGAACCAGATTACAGAGACATCATAAATATCTCGTACCTTCAAGATCATTCTTTCAACCTCAACAATTCCTGGTAATGGTAGGTTGGTTTGCATTGTAGTAGTCTTTTAATATTTATTTACATGTTAAACCAGAGTAATTTCTCAGATGCAACTTACATTCATGCCTTATGCTATAATGATTCAGTGTTACCTTAAATCATTGTCTTTTGATTACTCTGATTCCACTTACTCCATCTACGATTTCATAAAATCATACCATTCATTCCAGATAAAAATGAATAAAAAATTGAAATTAGTATGATTATGTGTGTACACATAATAACTTTTCATGCGCTTAAACTAATTTTTCATACTTACCGATTTCTTCACAGATGATTATGATACCACTTGTCGATCACCATAACCATATCCAATCCTTATGAGCCATCATCATCAAATGAGGATTTTTCATATGAAACTTTATCATCATCACAAATTAACATCATTTCATATGATGAAACCTTGTCATCATATGATACTCCGATGGTTTCTCACACATTCGAGTTGATCCATTAAATGATCACACAAATTAACTCATTCTCCAATATTTTCCCTGTCTCCTTGTAACCTCTGTCTATTACTTGTCTCCATAATTTCTACCTTTTTCTATGCAAGGATTCAAACTTGTCACCCAATAGATTCTCGAGATAGTGTGAGAAAGATGGCACCACCATTTATAGTCAGATTTCAGCCAGAGAGAACAAAGTTACTTAATGAATTTTTAACATGCAGGGTAGTTTTTCAAAAAGTAGGGTTACTACAGATGTTTGAAAAATTTAAGGGGTATAATGTGGTAGTAATTTTGGTGTTCGCTGAAACATTTAATGGGATAACAATGAAGATTGGTGATATAAATATCACTTTGATAGAGGAATTGTTGGCCACCATTACATGGTTAGAGCGAAAATGGGAAAATGGTTTAAGAACCAACGATTGAAAGGAAAGGGGTGGACAACCTTCTTGAATAAGTCAGATCAAAATCTAGATTGGACGAAGGGCGTTTTGAGCACTCTGGTTGATGACCCATGGAAGGATTTGGCTTTCTTCATCCAAAAATACTTTACTTGTGAAGGTAGGTACAATTGAATCTATCTTTATCACATCCATTTGTTACAACACTTGAAGGATAAAACCAAAATAATCAATATGCCACATTATTTGTTAAAAAGTCTCACAAAAATGGCAACGATTGTTTAGAAAGATCCATCGAACAAATAGAGGTTTTTATACCATCATGCCTTGATTAAGATAATTGTGTTAGATAAGCTAGAGAAAATGAATCAAACATGGGAAGAATTTTTGTTCAGGAATGACTTTTAGGAGATTAGTTTATTTGGTGATAGTTTAGAAAAATGTGGAAATCTTGTGATCCAGGTGGATATTGGTGGCCACCCACCTATTCCAAATGGATCCTTGTGTTTGTTTTTTGTTCAACATGTTCTTCTGTTCTGCTTTGTAATTGTGCATTTTACACTTATGGGACTGTCTAAATCCCCACACATCCTCTAGGTGGATACGGGTGGCTTCTCACCCAATCCAACTGGCTTATTTTGTATGTTTTCATGTCAGCATATCTTGTTGCACTTCCAAGGCCGTTTTGGGGCCCTAAACGTTGGTTTTTTTGGCTCACCACAATCAAATTGTACACAGAGTTAGAGTTTGACGACAAAATGTGTAGTTCTCTGAAAGACCTTTCCAACGGGCTATCACGCACCTAAAATGAAGGTTGTATGCAAAAGTTACGACCCTTGGAAGTTGAGGTACCAAATTACACCAACTTACCCATTGGGCCCACACGACTTTTGGCGTTTCACCTTCTAGGGTTAGGTTTTTGGATGTCTAAGGTTTTGGCATTCATGAGTAATATCAAAAAGGCATCTGGAGCCTCATTGTAATCCATTCTTCTCATACAAACGCGCATAGAAGCCACTTCTCTTCTCAGAGATAGCTACCACCATTCAAGCAAGTGTTTTAGTTCTGCAGTTTTACAGTTTCAGCCTATTCCATTATTTAATAGAAAATATTGTTCACTGGATATTTGTGTTATTCTTCATATATCTATGTTTATTGTATTCATTCCATTAATCAGTTTGTTCCGCTCCTAAATCTGGATCAGTGGTATCATAGTGGTCTGCTCTTCATGTATTTTTCTTCGTGCATGTCCTCGACAAGATCTGGGTACAAGAAGTTGGGACTCGAACCAATCGAGCCATTACAAGATCGGTCGCACTGAGCCTGAAAACAACCCATGGGGGACGAAAAGAAAAATGATGGAGTAGGAGATCCTATTAAAATGTTTCTCAAGGAAGCCCTCGCGCAACAAAGTAACGAAATGATGGACAACTTCGCACATATCCTTCAACTACTGCCCACAGAAGAAGCATCTTCCTAAAGCGGCCATGCAACCCCCTTCAAGGTATAGGTAAATTTTGATATTCCATTATTTAAAGGACCGATAAATGGTTGAATCTGCTCGAAGGATATTTTTCGGTCCACAATTTTTCTGATAGGGAAAATATCACTTTTACTCTCCTCAAGGCCATTCCCCATGTTAAAGACTGGTGGGATACTTACTCTGAGCAAAGGGCCATGGAGGAATCTACAATGTTTGTGGTGGCCCCTACATGGGATTCCTTCTAGGTAAAGAACAATACTACCCTGTTGGAAGCTACGAGGACCAGTACACTAGATGGACCACCCTACATCAAGAAAGGGACCATACAGTACTAGATTTCACCAATATTTTCCATACCCTACGCACCAAATTGGGTATCAAAGACTTTGAGTGTCATCTAGTGCTCAAATATCGCAGTTGTTTGCATAGATACATTCAAACAAAAATGGAGTTCCTGGACATTGCCTCATTGGGCACAAATTATACATACGTTGTCAAGATCAAGCAAAAATTTAAGCAGAAACAACGAGAGTTTGGATCTGTAAACCCTTCACAGTCGAAGCGGGGCAAAGGCAGCCTCAACCCACACAGCAAGGGACCAAGTCAAGATGGTTGCCCTCAGGAAATCCAGTCCAAGATGCAACACAATAAGGACAATGAGAAGACGAAGAAGGACACGTGAAAATGGTGTGAGTATCATAAAAGTCCTTGGCACAACACTGAAGAATGTCGCTCCAAGAAGTCCCTCGTAGCTGAGCTAAAGGCTTCTGAGTCAGAGGTCGATTCTGATTCCAAGTCAAATCGTGAAGGAGGGAAGCAGATTATCGATGTTGAACCCAGTGCCACTATCGTTACCACAAAAGTCTGGCCAAGCGAACGACATGAACCAACGGAAGTGGAACGCCTCTTTCACTCATAGATGTGGGTCAAGGGGGCTTCGATTGATTTCATTGTTGATAGCGGTAGTTAGAAGAACCTAATTTCAACAAAGGTCGTCAAGAGGCTGGACCTTCCAACAACACCGCACCCACAACCCTACACCATCAGCTAGCTTTTCCAAGGAAGAGATCTCTGTGTCAGCCAACAATGTCATCTACCCTATGACATCAAGCCTTTCAAAGATGAGGTACTGTGTGATATTGCTCCCCTTGAAGTTTGTGATGTTCTTTTAGGACAACCATATTTGTGTAAGTGTCCTGTTGTGTATGAGTCTAGACCCCGCAGTGTTATTATTACTTTGGGTAGACAATTGTACAGGATCCCAGAGGTAGCACTGCCTACTACTATTTCTTTAATCTATGCTAAGCAATGGAGTAAGGTCATTTCACAGACCAAGAAGTTTGTATTCTTTGTGATCCGTGCTCACAATAAGCAGAAGGTCACCGCCACATTCGTGGCCTCAACACAATGCCTCTCTTTGCAGAAAAATCAAGTGGATGGGATCGTGGAAGACTACAAAGACATCTTCGCCTCACCTACAAGGGTACCGATACACTTCCAAGTCAAGCATCCAATTGATCCGACCCCTTGTGTGCCTCTACTTAATGGACTAGTCTATCAACGCTCGCTGATGGAGAATGATGAAATTAGGCGTCAAATCCAAGAGATTCTTCAAAAGGGGCACATCAGGCCCAACTCCTCCCCTTGTGGAAGCCCTATTATACTGATGCAGAAGAAGGATGGGACTTGGCGACTCTGCATTGATTACAGAGCCTTAAACAAAATCACAGTCAGGAACCGCTACCCCATTCCTAGGATTGATGACCTTCTTGACCAACTAAAGGGAGAAAAGTTCTTCAACAAGATTGACCTAAAGTCTGGCTACCACCAGGTTCCCATCGAACCAACTGATGTATGGAAGACAACCTTCAAGTCTAAAGAAGGTCTCTACAAATGGCTAGTCATGCCCTTTGTCTTAAGAAATGCACCAACCACTTTCATGAGGTTGATGGATGATGTATTGAGACCCTTCACCAATTCCTTTTTGGTAGTATATTTGGATGACATCCTCATCTTCAACAGAATGTGGGAGGAGCACATGCGGCATATTCAACAGGTTTTGAGCACTCTACAACAGCATAAGTTGTATGCCAACTTGGAAAAATGCTCTTTTGGCATGAACATAGTCCAATACTTGGGCTACATTGTTCATGGGCATGGGGTACATGTTGATCCAACTAAGATCTAAGTCATCCGTGACTGGCTAGTCCCGAACATTGACCGAGCTTTGAAGCTTTTTGGGACTAGCCAACTTCTACCGATGGTTCGTGTTGGGATTCTCCCATATTGCATGGGCCCTCAGCCAGGTGACCAAGGGTAGTGGTAGGGCCAAGTTCATGTGGGGGAAGGAGAAACAACGAGCCTTCGATGATCTGAAGCATCGCTTGTGCTCATCTCCAATACTCTCCTTGCTCGAACTACAACAACCATTCGAGATTGAGCTTGATGTATTTGACTATGTTGTGGGTACAGTTCTCACTCAACACGAGCATCCAATGGCATACCATGGTGAGACACTCTCTGATATTGTTTGGAAATACCACACCTATGACAAGGAAATTTATTCCATTGTACATGCCTGTCATCAATGGAAACATTACATTATGGGGAAAGAGACGATCATACACATTGATCACAAGCCTCTGCAGTTCATACAGACACAAGGGAAATTGCATAATGACTGCCATCAAAAGTGGTCAATCTACCTGCAGTAGGTCCATCTCAACATCAATTATAAGACATGTTTCTCCGATCGTGTCGCTGACTGCCTCAGTCGGCCTCCTATGGCTTCACTCACCACTGTGCTCGATTCCTGTGAACATGAAGCATCTGAGTGGCCCCAACTTTATCAACAAGATATGGACTTCACCACCACCTATCAGCTCTTGGGTACAAATGCAATTGTCACTGATTTTCACATCTAGGATAGAATATTATGCCACCTGGTCCATCTCTATGTTCCTACAAGTGAGCGTGCAAAGCTGATTTGGGAATCTCACTACAGTCGGTTGGCAGGATATTTTGGTGTGGAGAAAACTGTGGTCGTTCTTTAGAAATATTTTTATTGGCCAAACCCTTGTCAGGATGTCAGCAAGTATATTCGATCTTGCACTGCATGTTCCATTTCCAAGAAAGCCATCAAGAAGCAAGGCTTATACACCTCTCTTCCTATTCCCAAGAAGCCTTGGGAATCCATCTCAATGGATTACATGTCTAGTTTTCCATCTGCCAAGCAAGGAAATGACTGTGTTTTTGTGGTTGTTGATCAGTTTTCGAAGATGGCCATACTCACAGCCTGTAAGAAGAATGTCACAGTGGCAGATACTGCTAAGCTCTTCTTTGAAGGAGTGTGGGTCCACTTTGGGATACCATAGACCATCATCTCCAACCAATACTGCAGGTTCCTTAGCACCTTTTTGTTGAGTCTTTGGTCTCTGTTGGAAACCAACCAAGCTCACAAAATTCTCTGCTTTCCACCCCCAAATTGATGGCCAAAAAGAGGTCGTCAATAAGATGATTATGCACATCCTTCCCATGTAAAATTATCAGCATCCACGTACATGGGACAAGAGTCTCCCATATGTCCAACATAGTTACAACAAGGCTCTCCATATCTCCACTAACCATAGCCCATTTCAGGTGGGTATGGGATTCCAACCCTTGGGACCCATTGATGTTGCACTTCCTCTTGCCACCGCACATACATACTCTTCCCCTGATCAGTCTGCGATCGAAAAAGCCACCAAATTCATTGAGTGGATTCAGCACATCCGCCAACAGGTCCAGGAGATTTTGCAGAAATCTAATGCTAAGTACAAGCAACACCATGATCAACACAGGGTACCACACTAGTTTTAGATTGGTGACAAAGTCGGGTTACATTTGCAGAAGAAGCGTCTCACCGGGCCCCATCGGAAGCTTCACCCACATTGTTATGAGCCTTACACTATCACCAAGGCTGTGGGTAGCAATTATTTTGAGCTCAACACTCCACCCTTCCTTGGTCTGCATCCAGTATTCAATGTGGACCTCCTTCGACCATATTTTCCCCCATTATTGGACACCTCCGAGATCGCAAAACAAATGACATGAATAGAGCTCAACCCTAATTGCATGGAACAAGCATCCACTGATCAGATACTGGACACACAGGTCAAGGGCACGTGCCAGTAGCGGATCCAACTTTTTTGGGTTGTCAAGGAAGGGAAACTCCTACACCAAGGCAAGTGGCTCACCCGGGGCCAAATCCAAAAAAAATTTCCTCACCCAATGGAGGAACTCAATGCAATGGAGACCATTGCTTCTTAAGGGGGGAGGATTGATCTAGGTGGATATTGGTGGCCACCCACCTATTCCAACTGACTCCTTATGTCCGTTTTTTGTTCAACACGTTCTTCTGTACTGCTTTGTAATTGTGAGTTCTACACTTTTGGGGCTGTCTAAAGTCCCACACATCCTCCAAGTGGATACAGGTGGCCTCTAGACAGGCCCTGGCTTATTTTGTATGTTTTCATGTCAGCACATCTTGTTGTACTTCCAGGGCTGTTTTGGGGCCCTAAACATTGTTTTTTTGGCTCGCCATAGTCAAACTATAGACGGATTCAGAGTTTGATGGCAGAATGTGTAGTTCTCTGAAATACCTTTCCAACGGGCTATCACGCTCCTAAAATGGAGGTTGTATGCAAAAGTTACGAACCTTGGAAGTTGAGGTACCAAATTACACCGACTTACCCATAGGGCCCACATGACTTTTGGCGTTTCACTTTCTAGGGTTAGGTTTTTTGATGTCTAGGGTTTTGAAATTCATGAGTAATATCAAAAAGGCCTCTGGAGCCTCATTTTAATCCATTCTACTCAGATGGATGCGTGTAGCAGCCACATCTCTTCTCAGAGTTAGCTACCACCATTTGAGCAAGTGTTTTAGTTCTACAGTTTTACATTTTCAACCTATTTCATTATTTAATAGAAGATATTGTTCACTGGATATTTGTGTTATTCTTCATATCTTTGTGTTTATTGTATTCATTCTGTTAATCAGTTCGTTCCACTCCTAAATCATCCTGTAAAGCATACAAGAAAATAAATGACGAGACATGCACGAAGAAAAATAAATATCTCTGGATCATCCTATAAAGCATACACAAGAAACGAGGGAATAAGGGTTTGCAGAAGCTCAAACCATAAGAAAAATAACAGTCCAAGGAAAAATACTCTCATACCCCTAAGAAATCTACAGCAAAAACATCAGACCAAACTAAGCAAGGATAATGCAAGAAGAAAACACAATCTCATAGAGAAATTTTAATTGAAAAACATAGAACAAAAGGTAAACAAAAAATTATAAAGGTGGATTATGATTCCTATGAGGAAGAAACTCCATCAAAAATAGTAAAGAATATAAAAATATCGACCTCTAAGCATTTGTTTGCAGCGATAGAGAGAACAACCAGGTGTATGGAAAGAAGAGAACAAGTGGAAAAAGAGGAAAATTCATTAAAGGTAACACAAGAGAAGCAGGAAGATGAAGAAATTTTATCAAATTTGATCAGAAAACATAGAATAAGGAATTCAGTGAAGCCCAAAGATGATGTAATTAAACCAGAAGTGTTTGAATAAGAACAAATTCATGATGTAGAGCATGATTCAGAGGGAGAAATTCCTGATGCAAGGCATGATTTGGAGGTAGAGATTCCCGATGAAGAAACCCATGATTAGGATATTCCTGTAAAAGGAAATCCAAATTGCTAACACATAAGCGATTATTAATGATCTTACTGTTAAGTTGAAGAGTAAGAAAAATAATATAAGCAAACTAAAAAAAATGTTTAGGAATTGGAAACTCTAGACAATGTCATTAAATTAGAGAATGAGAAATTCAAAGAACAAAGTGCAAAGATAAGAGAAAAATATGTTGGGTTGAAAAAGAAGCATAAATCCTTGTAGCAGGATGCAAATAAATGGTATGCTTAGAATTTGAAAACTATGCAACAAAACAAAAGGTTATCTGACAAGCTAAAGAAGCATGGAAGGAGAAACAAGGGACCTTCGACAACCATTGTATCAGAGCCAAAGGACAACTAAAGAAGTAAAGGAACACATTTTTTAAATTCTGAATTAACAATTACCCTGAGGTAAAATGCACGAGGACATGCAATATCCTCTGTCTGGGGGAGATGTTTGGTGCTAGTTTTGATCCTTTCACCAGGCCCATTCACCTCCAATTTTGACATCAAACCTCTCATTTTCCCCATTTTCACATAACTAATGGCACAATGATTATTAAATAAGTTAATACGTTTTCATTTTGAGATGAACTCTTTGTTTTACTTGTAAATGGTATCAAGAGCTATTTTTGTCGAAAAATCGCCTATAAGTCAGTTATTACAAGAATTAACTTTGTTTTGCGAGTTATTACAGGAATTGGAGGTTAGCACATTTCCACTCGCTAAAAGAGGGAATTTCCACCTGAAGGAACTTCATCAATACCATGAGATGGTAATTTACCTATTGTACCATTTCTATGGCATTCAACACTCGGTGGTCAAACCATGGTCAGATTCGATAGGTAATTACAGGAAAGTCGCAAACTTAGCTACAAATCCTCCATCCAGCTCATAGAATCAGGAACGCGATGCCAGGAGGGAGGAATATGATCCACCTAATCATAAGATCAAGGATTCAACTCAGAGGATCGTGGAGAAATTGTGTTGAATGCTAGAATGAATATCTAAGATATTTTCTATAGTTAGTTTTTTTTAAATGGAGTGCATATGGAAAGCATTCGAATTCCTATGATATGCATAAATATTAGAGAACATGGGATATCCAAGTTGGTGAGAATATATAGATTATGAATCAAACTTTGCTTGTAACTGTTGAATTGTATTGAAGCATTAATATAATGGAGCTTTGCCTTTAATTTATGAGTTAAGATATTTTACACAGTTTGAGTTTTCCTTAAACAACATATTCCAGGAGGGCCCCTTGGTATGTGTTGTATTTGTGTAAGTTGTTTTAGAAGTTGATTTCATTTACTCGCATTCATTTCTTGTAGAGTTACATGCACTGTTACAATTTCCTATAGATTAAGAATTTATTTTAAATAGTTTGCAAGCAATGTTACTTTGATTATGATGATTAATGATTGTTCCAGATATTGATGCTAAAGACAACAACTTGCTTGAATGATCTTTCATCTATTGTGCCATACAAACAATCATCACATAAATATCTTCAGAGTTTGAATCGAGCCTGCAATTCCTTTTTGTTTTTCTTATCAACACATTTCCTTATTGCATTGATAGGGTAATTTACCTTTCATTCAACCTTTTAAGTCACACTTGGAAATTCCCTTGTTGGTCTTGAATCTCGGTTGACTAAAACATATTATATTTGCAAATAAGCATAACTAAGAGTTTATTTATGATCTGATTCCATACCATTGTCATTCAAGTCTGAGTGATTATGACCAAAATAATGAACTTCTCTTTGTGAGTCTGACACTTTACTACTTTGATTTTAGTAGGAGTTTTTAGGCAATATCAAGACTAGTTCTGCACATATTGTGCCTATGTCTCATAAGTTTACCTACATGGATTGACAAAAAATGTCGAGGAATCTAGACGACTAGATCAACCCAACAAGGCACGCGTGCCAATCAAATTTCTACACTTCGCACTAAAGATCAGAAAGACACTGCACGCACGCCAAATCATAAGAAGATCTTTAGGAATCTTCCCAAATGATGAACCCAGATAGCATGGGAGATCGTGGGGTAGATAATGGATGAGCTAGAAAGTTTGTTAGGACTACCACACTCCAAAGTTGTTATGTGGGTTGCATGCTGGTGGCAGAAGCATGTGAAAATGGTGATCACCAGAGAGAGTGGAGTAGAGGCGAAAGAGACATAGTGTCAGAGCAGAGAAGAGAAGGAAAAGGAGCAACAAAGAAACATAAGAGAGAGTCTAAGATCTGCAGTAGTAGAGAAGTTAATTCAAGTTTTGTAGGAATCATGTTATGAGTTTGTGTAACGATTTTGTACGTGGCTGGAACAATTTCATGGAGAGTTTGTAATGGAGTCAGTCTAGTAGTATGTGCAGAATATGAACAAAGAGAAAATAATGCATTGTAGTGCATCACTTGTAGAATGCATCAGAGCATAGGGCACTATTCCTATGATATGGCATTGTAAGTCTCTTGATGTATGCATTCTATCATTTAATGGAAATAATATAAAGTTGATGTTCTCTATGTCAATGGTTGTGTTTATTCTAAGTTTAATGGATGAATGTGCTAATGTTGCATGTGGTTAGTGTGTTAATGAACTGTGATGGAATGCATGATATCTAGCCCGATTGGCTTCCTGGTATGCTTGATCCCTTCATCTCTTACACAATACCAAACAATCTCTATGATTCTCATGGAATCTCGTGTGAGACCTTCTTCAGTCTTTGACTAAAGATTGATATGCCGACGCCTTGGGGTTTTGTTGGTCAATTTTGGATTAACCCTGGTTCATCAACCCCCCAATGTTATGGGATGGAAGATTGATACGCCTTGGGGTTTTGTTGGTCAATTCTGGATTAATCCCGACTCATCAACCCCCTAGTGTTAGGAAGGATGCGCACAAGCTATTGGGTCACCAAAATGTCATTTTTCACACCATTTTTCCTTGACTTTTAACCATTTTCCGTTTTCCTGTAACTTTGCATTAAGACCATTTTAATGTTTATATGAGGGGTTAGACTTATTATTTTCCAATGCATTTATTTTTGTATTTTAAGTGAGTTTATGATTAAATCTTAGAAAAATATGATGTTCTCACTTAATCCTGAAAATTGGGTTAGTTTGGTGATGATTATAGGCATCATTGGAGTTTGCAACAATGCTTACTTTTACCACCTAGCTCCAAATTCGAATTTCTTCTTCAACCATTGAATATTTGTCATGGATTTGGATCATCATAAACTATCTTGGATGTGGAAAGAATCTTGGATCATAGACAAGATTAGTGTGAATTGTTTTGAATTATTGGCAAAGATCTTGTAATAATTTAGGTTTTTAGTTTTTACTTATTAGTAAATGGTTGTAACCACATGAGAGAAAAATGGATCTAAATTTATTAGTTCCTTATCCTATTCTCAAAGCAAACTCATGTATAAACAAATGCATTGGAGCTGCGTATACCTCCTCCAAAGTTAATAAAAAAGATTAGTTTGAATTGGACTATTTTAATCATAGTCCTAACTCTGACCAATCTACCTTGAAGCTAATGCTTATTGCGTGATTTTTCCAATGCATTGCAATGCATGTGTATCCATTTTGTTTCCATTTATACATTCGTTGTCCCTTAATCTGCACAAACATTCATAAATGAACCACACTGTACATTAACGTAAACATGAAATTGCGGTCGCTAGTGTGCTTTTGAATCAAAATGGGCCATGCCCTCATTCATAATTTATTCATACAACCAGATAATGGATCCCATAATCGGTATGGAGACTTGCACTAAATATTTCACTTCTGGGTTTGTATCTGGTCCCTTATTACTTGAATCCCCTCTACCTTCCTAATTCAAATCTTATTTTACCTATTTATTTAGTTTCTATGCATGGTCTCAATAATTTTTTTCAACATGTTTTATATCATCATGATTGGATGAATAATAATTCTATACAAAGAGTTAGAACTCTAAAATATTACAAACAAATATAATGCAAAAGAACCCATTATCAACAATACAAGATCTCTTTGATAATTCATAATTGGCATGGAATATATAAATACCCGAGTTTGTGGTATGCATGAGATGGATGTTTTGGATGCTTGCCAACCACTTTCAATGAGTATGTTTAGTATCCCACCGACTATAAGCTATGCTTATAATGTGCCAATTTTTTTACCTTTACATGCCATCAATACATATACCATAATTGTGCAACATGTGCATTGTCTTCATCTGTTCAAGTCACATAGGGGTATCAGGAAGATGAAAGGCGATAAGGTTAAATGAGGACTTATGTGGGGTACATGAGCCTTTTTATGGACTTCATGTTCGGATGTCTCACCCATTGGTTGCCATGTCCCGTCCACTCCAGGGGGTCATGTGTGATTGTAGGTGATGATCTAGCCATGCCTCGCAAGTTTGTCATTTCATGTCAATCACGTCGACATCAATCGATGCCAGAAACCGATCGATATCAACATTTATAAAAAGGGGTGGTTATCGTACATTTAGTTTTAAGAATGATAGTACTTTAATACGATACCTTATAGAGCCGCTCGAGATCAATATTTAAAGAAGCAACCTCCAAGATATAAACCTGGGCATGCTGTATAAACCTCGAAGATATCAGAAAGACAGAAGAAGATATTAGCAGGACATTCAATTAATTTAAATTTCTCAAATTACGTGATGTCTCCAATAACGCTTTAAATTTACCATGCAATCAAATATTTGATAAATATTTTATTTTATGTATTAAAAAATAAAAGTTTCTGGTTCGTTATGTTAAACATTAGATTTCTTAAAAAAATAGTAAGTCAAACCAAATTTATATGAAAGTCAAAACTGAACGAACACTATATACTGTCAGAGGTGGTATAAAAGAGTGTCTTCTCCATTCCAAGGGGAGTAATATTGGAGAAAATGTCCAATCCACGATGGAGTATATAAAGCATTTCGAGATCTTCTCTTATATGGATTGTAAGTACGTAATTTTATTGTGTTTTATGATTTGATTAAATTCTATGATGTCATAATTTAATTCCCCACCATGAAATCTTAGGAGAAAGAGCTCGCTCCATGAGAGCATTGCGGTTCTTTATTTTATTTATGTAATTGTATCTTGTAGTTAGTTTTCTTCATTAAATGCAAGCATGGTGTGTTTCTTTTCCGCAAAGATGGTGTGATGGTTTAAATTGCTTTCTTTTGCTTTGAATATTTGATTGCTTAGTTTCCTTATGCCTTTATTTTATTTTCATGCTTTTAAATTTTGTCCAAGTGTGTGAATGGTCGTGTGTGGTTTGTTTCCAGAAATTTTAGGAAGTTATTAACCCTGAGATCTTGAAAGAGCTGTGAAACCATAAGACTCGAATCTACGACTATGATATTTTTGGATTAGGTTTTATATCACAATATTTATTTTATTTAGTTTCATGTTTGGTGATGCTACAAGAGTTGTTAATTCTTGGCCCCTGAAAATTATTTATCGAGCAATGTAACATCTCGTTCTACTGAGCACACTTATATTGACTTATTCTTTGAGGACACTTGCGTGCAAGTGATCCAGTTATGGTACATTATGATTTCGTTTCAATAATGAGTTATATATGATGATGATGATGTATTGTGACTTATTGTTATTTTTATGTATATGCATTAGCAGATATTATTGACGAGTTCTCCTGAGTGTGCAGGACACATGACAGGTTATGGATGTTGATGGCATCAATGGACTTCCTTGCACTTGATATTGAGTCAGGGAGTGTATTTTATTTGTTTGAGTATTTTATTTTACACACATGTGACATATGATTGATTACAATATGATTTATGTATATGGATTATTGACATCGTTTTTGTCAGTGGATGCAGGCTTGATGATGCTTGCTAAACTGACTCACATAAGGAGTATAGGGGCAATGCACAAAAGATATACATTTGAGGGAGAGGTGTGGCAACGTCCATGTCACAACCTACTAGCACTCTCGTTGTGACCTGAATTGTAGGTTAACGATTACCTAGTTCAGTAGGTACACGATGTCGTGAGGGCAGACTGAGACAATCGCTCATGAGGAAACCTAAGGGGCACACAATAAGGCAAAATCCTTATTCCTTAGAAGCCCTTAGTCTCTCACAAGGTCGACTGAATGGAGTGTTGACTCCAATGGTCAGACAAACTTCCAAAACGAGTCAAAGGCAAGTGGCACCCTTGGAGCATGGAAGTGCGTCTTGAAGGGCACATCGCATAATTAAATTGTGAGTCAATAAATCTAGATGGCCTAGAGAACTTAATGAAATATTTAGACCTTGTTAGAACATGGAATTAATTAAACAATAAATTATAAACTAGAAGCCTAACAAGAGTCTAAGCCTAAGTTTAAGACTAAATCTAAGTCTAAGAGTAATTAAGATACTAAATAAAAATATTAAATAAAAAAAAATTGAGATAAAGTCAAACTCTAGGAAAAAGAGTGATAAAAAATAGAGGTTGGGTAAAAAACACATGTGTGCATGAAAATAATAAAGGGATTTTCAAAATAGAAAGAAATTAAAACATGAGAGAATAGATGCACACAGAGTATCATTTTGAGTTAATCTCCCATAAATCCTAACTAAATGAAGACTCATAATTCAACTCTAACTAAGATCTAGTTAGGGGACACTCATTAAATGAAAAATTGGGGAACAAAGGGACAACTAAGAGCAAAAATAGGAACACATTGGGGAATGTGAGGGAAAATGGCTTCTTAAATAAAATAAAGAGGGTAATTATTTGTGCAACTTGGGGAGAGTTAGACACGTGTGTGGGTGAATAATCACTAATAAAATAATTAAAAAGTTGAATTACTTGTGCTTGTCGACAAGTGCCAATGAGAATTTACCTATAAAAGAAATGGGGTAGAAGGGGGAAAGTGTCACTTCTGATTAATACTGTTATTCTACCAAAATTTTGTTGGACTGTGTTTTACTTGTGAGAGTTGGGATTTCAAGCTTGAGAAATAGTGGAAGCTCTTCCTTGCGAGGAAAGCTTAGAGCTATTGTTTTTCTGGTTTGTGCTTGCCCCCTTTGTGGTTTGGGGTCTAAGGGGGAAGAAGAGTACCCCTAGCGTTGGTTGGAGGTACCAATGAGGTCTTGGACTTAACAGACGAAGGGGAGTACTTAACACATACTTCGGGTTGCAGCGCATTAGTCTTGTATCAAGTTTGGCGACAATATTTCATTGTTAAATCAGTTTATTGTATCTTATCTTGTAAATTATGCACCAAGATGTTGAAATAATAGCTTGTCTATATTACATAAAGATTGGATGTTTCATTTTATATTATTCTTGTAATTGGGCGAATTAGAAGGATTTAATTTACCGTTTATATTAAATATTTAAAACATGTTTTTTCCATATTTGATCTTCATAAAATCGATGTTTGGAAGGATTATTGGATCACTTGTTAGCTAGATAAAATCTGTGTGTGTTTTTTGTATATATCCTTATTTGGTCAATATGATAAATAGGAAGATTTATTCAATTTCTAGTGCGTTAAAATGTAATTCAATGCTTACATCTTCATAGTTTCTTTGTTAAACGACATATTGGAAAAACCATTGAAACATTTATACATTTAATTTAAAATTCGGTGAGTTCGTTAATTGTTATCCTTGTTTAACTGAAGAAATTGAAGGATTATAAAATATGTTAACTGTAGAAATTGGTTTTCAAATATATGTATGGGATATATACTCTTTCGAGATATTAGATGTTTTTGGGAACTTGTTGTTAAAGGAATTGGGAATTATTCATGATATAATAGTTATGAGTGAGTATTTGTGTCGTAGTTATATTGACGATTGTTCTTAAACTTATTCCACTTGAGCACACAAATCTATCCAATATCTGAGTTTTACTTTAATTGAGTTTTAACACGTCCCTAGGTTTAAATATTTAGGTTTTCAATTGTTTCTGAGATTCACCTCTTGATCTCCTACCTCCAATGTATCTATGTTCAATGATGATCCACAACAAGGATTTTGTGATAATATAGTTAGCTTGTTAAAATATGTGATTGTATGAAAACAATTTCTACAGTTATGGGCGTTTTATTCTTGACCAACATGTTGCTTGACTCTAAGTGTTATGTAGAGTTTTGAACATGTTCGTTAGTAAGAATTCAAATTTTAATTGAGAAGGCCAAGGCGACTAGATCAGCAGGACCCACTACAGTTGGAGATTTGGGTAAGGCCCACATGATACATGCAGCGGTGAACAACCGCTAGGCTGAGCACCGGTCCACTGTGCTCGAGAAGTCAGGTACGATCATCGATCAAGTATTTAGTATTTTGATAGATGTAGGAGCTACAAAGAGATTCATTGCTAGTGCAACACTAAAGATAATAAAGGTAAAGGTAGTTGAGCAGGACGAGTTCAGATACGTAGAAATGACATCGAGTGCCAAATAGAAAGTTGGAGGAAGGGTTATGGACTGTAGCATTAACTTGGGTGATTTTGTAATGAAGGCCAACCTATATGTCACGATCTTAGGATCTTATGACATAGTGATAGGCATGGGTTGGTTGGAATCACATGATGCGATACTTAACTGTAAGAAGAAATGGTTAAGTTTGATAGACAATTTGGGACAGAGTAGAGTAATTGTAGGAAGAAACTAGGGAGTGTCCTTGAGGTTTATTTCTTCCCTACAATTGCATAAGAGTATGCACAAGGGATGAAAGTTATATGCAATCTTAGCACTAAACGAAAAGGGAAAGGAAAAAGGATTAGAAAACCTTCCTCTAGTACAAGAGTTTGTAAATGTCTTTCCTGAAGAATTACTAGGTTTTCCACTAGAAAGAGAAATGGAGTTTACCATAGATCTGAAACCTAGAACTGAACCTATTGCAAGAAATCCCTACCGGATGTCGACACTGGAATTACAGGAGTTGAAAATGCAATTGAAAGAGTTGTTAGATTTGGTGCTTATACGTCAAAAGTGTATCAGTGTGGGGTGCTCCGTTTATTTTCATGAGAAAGAATGATGGATCGTTGAGACTCTGTATTGACTATCGTCAATTGAACAAAGCAACAATCAAGAACCAATATCGGTTGCTAAGAATAGATGATTTATTTGATCAGATGAAGGGAGAAACTGTGGTTTCGAAGATTGAATTGAGATTGGGATATCATCAATTACAGATTAAGGAGGAATATATCCCTAAGACTGCATTTAAGACAAGATTCAAACACTATGAGTTTACAGTTTTACCATTCGGTTTGACGAATGCCCTAGGGGTATTCATGAGTTTGATGAATGGGGTGTTCCATGAATACTTGGACAAGTTTGTTCAAGTATTTATTGATGACATACTAATTTATTCTCGAATGAAAGAAAAACATGACGAACATCTGAGATTGGTTCTGAAATGTCTAAGAGAAAACAAATTGTACGAGAAGTTATCGAAATGTTCTTTTTACCAATAAAAGATTCATTACTTAGGACATATTATATCTGGAGAAGGTATCGTTGTGGATCCAATGGAAGCAGAGGCTATTATGGAATGGCAAGCTCTAATGAATGTATAAGAAGTACATAGTTTTATGGGTTTAGCAGGATATTACTAATGATTCGTCGAAGGTTTTTCGAAGATAGAAAATCCAATCACGGAATTGCAGAAGAAAAAAAAGAAGTTCGTATGGACTGAGAAATGCGCAGAAGCATTTCAAAAGCTCAAAGAGTTGTTAATAATAGCACTGATATTGAAGGTCCTCAACATGGACAAAGAATTCTTGGTATGCATGGATGCATCCAAGGAAGGTTTAGGCGGAGTTTTGATTCAAGACAGTCGATTGATCACTTACATTTCAAGGAAATTGAGAAAGCACGAGGAGAACAATGAAGCACACAACTTGGAGTTATTAGTAATTGTATATGCCTTGAGAGTATGGAGACATTATCTGATTGGAAAAAAAATTGAATTAAAGACAGATCACTGTGTATTGCAACATATATTTACACAAAGTGACTTGAATGCGCGATAGAGGTGTTGGTCAGAATTAATTAGCGAATATGATTTTGAGATTTCCTATATTAAAGGAACGATGAATAGAGTGGCAGATGTGTTGAGTCGGAGACCACACATATTCTCGGTAATACCTCTTAAGACGAATCCATGAGAAAATATTCTAGCCCTAGAAATTGACGATGACTAGTACAAGGAAGTTAGGCTAATACTGGAGAACATACCATGATGGTACCGAATTTTGAAGGTTATTCATTGGACAACAACAAATTGTTGAGATATAACGATAGAATTTACGTACCGCCTAATGATGAATTAAGAAATTTGATCTTAAGCGAATGTCATCAAGCAATTTACATGGCTCATCCGGGAGTCACGAAGATGAAGGCAGACCTTAAGCCTTTATTCTTTTGGAAGGGAATGAAAATGAACATAGTGAGTTACATGGCAATATGTCTAGAATGTTAGCAAGTGAAGGTTGAACATAGACATCGAGCATAATTGTTACAACCACACGTTATTCCTGAATAGAAATGGGAGGTCATTTCGATGGATTTTATTGTTAGATTTCCACTGATGACAAGGAGACATAATTCAATTTTTGTGCTAGTTGACACTCTAATGAAGAGTGCACACTTTGTTCCAGTGTGTATGACGTATCAGGCGTCGGATATAGCCAAAGTTTTTGTTAGCGATATTGTGAGGTTACATGTAGTACCAAGAAAGATCATATTCAGTCAAGGATCAATGTTTACAGGACGATTTTGGACCAGTTTCCAAGAAGCATTGGGAACACAACTGAATTTTAGTACAAAGTATCACCTAGAGATAGACGAACAAATAGAGAGAATGAACTAGATTCTGGAGGATATGTTGGAGGATATGTGCTCTCTCTTTACGTGCTCTCTCTTCTTCTAGAGACAGACATACAAATAGAGAGAATGAACCAGATTTTGGGGGATACAACTACATTTTTTCCTTCTCCCCCCATACAATTTGTTAAAATGTGTGTCAACTTCCTTGCAATATCAAGATCACTTAACAACTTCAAACAAAAATGCAAGAAGTTACTTACTTGATCTTCGAGTTTCTCTTCACAACTAATGTCACACAGTGCTTCCTCTCATGCCATGCACTTCAAATCTTTGCGCACATGCTCCTATATTTCCTTTTGTCCAGCCCATCACACTTCTTCCTACCCGTAGGCTTCTTCTAACGACCTTCGCGTCACGCACTATATCCCCTCGTGCACATGATCTTCCTCCAAATACTTTTGTGTGGTGCATTGCAATTCTTCATGTGCTTGGTTTTCTTCTAATGATCTTTGTGTGGTGTGTTGTACTTCCTTGCATACCCAGGCTTCTTTTAGCAATTTCTACGTCGCACATTCCATCCCCCTTATGAAAGTGTTGTCCTCAACACTTTTTATGAGTGTGAACAACCATATACCAGGGTACCATGGATAATTATGGACCATAATGTTGAAGAAGACTGGAGAACCAAGGTCCCATGTATAAATGTGAGACACTATGTTGAAGTAGTTGAATTCCCACTGTGATTCTGGGTCCCATGTTAGGTAGTTAGAGAGGTAGTGGAGGCCATTGAATGCAAGGTGGACTAGGTCCACTATATTATTAAATAAGGCCCACTATGGTAGTTAGATATAATAAACGGGTAGTTAGATATATTAAATGTAAGAGGACTTCTTAGAAGGTTCTGCTTCGAGAAGATTCCTCCTCTAGAATGTTCGTAGGTGATGGTAGCACTGTATAGAGGGGTTCAAGAGATGTAATGGGATATGAAGATAAGTTTTGTATTTGGAGTGATAGATCAATAGGAGGAAGATCCCTCAAAGAGGCAAGTGTATAGGAGAGGATCCCTTCCATAATAGGATCCATTGTATGGTGTTGCCCTACCTCAAGGGTTTCTACTATAATAAAGGAGATTTTTCATATTGTTCTTCTATATAGATCGTGGTGCTTTGTCTCCAATCTTTGGTACTTAACACAAACTCTTTCTATATTTTTGTAGCAAACTTTTTTCTTAATATGGTAAGATTACTTCCAAATATGATATCATCTACATATACCACGACAACAATCATATCTTGATCCTCAATTTTAATATATAGGTCGTTGTCAATAGTCCCTATTTTATATCCTTGTTTTTGGAGATACTGATCCAATCTTGAGAACCATGCTCTAGGGGCTTGTTTAATACCATACAAAGCCTTCTTTAGTCTACACACACAGTTCCAATTTTCTGTTAATATGAATCCTTCTGGTTGCTCAATATATACTTCTTCTTCCAATGTTCCATTTAGGAATGCTGACTTGACAACCATTTGATAAATTTTGAAGTTTCTGAAGCATGCAAATGTCAAAAACATTATGATGGCCTTTAGTCTTGCTACTGGGGCAAAAGTCTCTTCGAAGTCAATACCTTCCACTTGGGCATATCCTTTGCATAGTAATCTATCTTTTTTCTTTATGATCTGTCCATTCTCATTGAGTTTGTTTTTTAATATCCACTTGGTTCCTACCACATTCTTGTCTTTTGGTCTAGGGATAAGTTCCCTTGTATGTTTTTTTTTTTAATTTGATCAAGTTCCTCGTTCATTTCGTTTATCTAGTCTTCACTCTTGTTGGGTTTTCCAAAATTTTTGGGTTCTATTACTAAAAGCATTGCTTGTTCAAAATCAAATCTAAGTTTCTTTCTTGTTTCTACTCATGCTTTTGTATCCCCTATAAGTTTATTTTCATGGTGATTCTTTTGAAATCTTTTTTATGGTTCTTTTGGTAAGGGTGTTTCTTCCTCATCCTTCTCTTCATCAGTATGTGGTTCATTCTCTTGTAGTTCTTCAATATCTTCTTCATCTTGTGATTCACCATCTCTTCATCATCACTAGTTCTTCTCCATTCATCAATTTTTGATTAATCTTGACATTTGATTTTTCTTAATTTTTGATCATCTATTTTTACATTTGCACTTTCCACTGTTTTGTGCAATATTAGATTATAACACTTGTAAGCCTTTTTGTTAGGTGAATATCCCATAAATATACCTTCATCTGATCTAGAGTCAAATTTCCCTAGATTATCTTCATCCCTCTTGATGTAACACTTACTTTTAAAGACTCTAAAATGTTTCACAGATGCTGGTCTTCCAAACCATAATTCATAAGGTGTTTTCTCATGGTTAGCTCTTAGTTGTGCTTGGTTAAGTATGTGGACTACTATATATATTGAATCTCTCCAAAAAAAATCTGGGAGCTTGGCTTCATTTAGCATAGTTCTTGCAGCCTCTTGAAAAATTCAGTTTTTCCTCTCAACAACTCCATTCTATTGAGGAGTTCTCGGAGATGAAAATTGTCTCTTGATTCCATGATCTTCAAAAAACTTATTGAATTATTTAGAGGTAAATTCCCCTTCATTATATGATCTCAAACATTTGATTCTGAGATCCATTTCATTCTCTACATAAGTATTGAATGCTTTAAACTTTTCAAATGCCTCGAATTTTTCTTTGAGAAAATATACCCATGTCATCCTCGTGTAGTCATCAATGATCAACATGAAGTAGTGTTCCCATCGTATGATTTTAGTCCTAAAGGGCCCATAGAGGTCAGTCTGAAAAATATCCAAGGGTTTTGATGTAGAATTCTCTTTTGTCTTGAATCTGACTCTTGTCTGCTTCCCTAATTGACAGTGTTTGCAAACAGGGTCTGAAGGCTTAATGACTTTTGGCATGTCTTTTACAACTTCCTTTTTACTAGCTTTAATCAGGTTATCAAATCTCAAGTGTCCCATCCTCCTGTGCCATGAACAAATTTCATCTATTTGACTCATATGGCATTCTTCTTATTCCTCAATATCTAAGATATACACATTGCTTTAGGTTCTTGGTACAATAACAACTAATTTTCCCGATCCTTCTTTTCTTATTTCACATTTTTGGGAGTAAAAAATGAGTATATGTCCATGATCATACGTTTGGATTACACTAAGTAGATTAGGTTTTAAGTTTTCTACCAACAACATATTTTTTGCTTTATTCCTTTTGTTTCCAAAAGGAACCGCACCTTTTCCTAATCTTTTGGTAGATACATTATCTCCAAAAGTGACTTTACCTTTATCCTTTTTTGTCAAAGTGATAAATTTGCCTTCATCTCCCGTCATATGTTTTGAGCATCCACTATCAATATACCACTAACACTTTTTGTTCTTTGCATACAGGGCCACTTTACATTCTGTTACTTTTTCTTCTATATGCTTTTCTTTCCATATCTTCTTATATTGTTTGTTAGAGTTGCTCGTTTTCAAGGATTGCATTGGTAATCTACATTCACTAGCTTTATGGCCATAGTTGTTTCACTTGTGGCATTTAACATCGTACTCTTGTGAAGGAGAGAATGAATTATAATTTATTTTCTCTACATCATTTTTGTTGTTCTTATATCTCTGAGTATTTCTTGGTTTGTAGTTTCTATAGGATTTACAATGTACTGCTTTGTGTCCAAAGTTGTTGCATGAATAACAATATCCAAGAAAGACATGTTGATATCTATTAGGAGGAGTTCTTCTGATCACATCTTTTTTTATTTTTTATTTTTTTCTGGAGGAGGTGCTTGCTTACTAAAACTAGTCTTTAACGATGCCTTTTTTATCTTGTTGTCTTCTCTTTTTAAGGAACTTCTAAGAGCATCTGCACAGGTGATTGTTTGTTTGTTAGTTTTATGTTAAGAATATCATTCAAAATCTTTGAGCTGTTCTCAAAATGACTGCTTCTTTTCCTTTTCAATTTCTCCTTTTAGTAGGACAATTTCAACTTCTAGCTTTTCATAGTCTTGTTCCCTATCATCGAGTTGTTTCATAATGACTTCTTCAATTCTTTTGGATTCCTGAAGTTGAGTATTTAAATCATTGATGACTTTCCCTATTTATTTGATGGTCTTTGACACTTCTCTTTCTCTTGATTTTTGTGCTTCTTCATATTTTGACAATTGTTCTCTTAATGATTTATTCTTCCTTTTATACTTTATAAGTTCATCTAGGGCACTGATCAACTCTACTTTAAGATCTAGTTCTTCTTAAACCTCAGAGTTTTCTTCTTCAATCTCAAAGTTATTTTTGGTGTGATTATTTTGTGTTTCTATACCCATAAATAGGTGCTTAGATTTCTCTTCTTCTTCACTTTCTTCAGATGAGCTATTGTTCTCTTCAGTGTAAAGGTCTTCTTCTTCTTGTAGACATTCCTTTTGTATTTGATTTGGATCTTCTTTTGATCTTTGAAAGTTATTTAATTATCACTTTCTTCTTGTTTTGGATACAGACATTTGGTAGCAAAATGTCCAATATTTCCACAGTTAAATCATATTATATTAAACTTTACTTTGTATCTACCAGTTCCTTTCTTGAGTTTCTTCATGAAGTTAGATATTTCTTCATCAGATATCTCTCACTGATCTTCATTAGATACATGTTCTTGTTTATTATTTGCTTTAGATACTTTGAAAGTTGTTTCTCCTTTTGTTGGTCTTTCTTTCCCTGTTCTCAACTCATACATTGTGAGGATCCCATGTAGTTTATCCATTGTGACATTATCAAGGTCTGGTCTATCTTCAAGAGTAGAAATATTGGCATCATATCTCATGGGTAAAGATCTCAAGATATTTTGGACAATGGGTTGATCTGTGAGTTCTTCTCCTAATTCTCTGATTGAGTTGACTACTTCATATACTCTCTGAAGATACTCTGCTATGTTCTCTTCTTCTTTCATTTTCAGGTTTTCAAATTGTGCTCTATAGGTTTGTAGTTTGGCCTTTTTTGCTTTTCTATCTCCTTCATACATGAATTTCAATTTGTCCCAGATTTCTTTTGCTGACTTAAAATGCATTAATTTCACAAGTATAGGATTGACTAATCCTCCAAGGATGGCATTGGCTGCTCTTGCATTGTCATTACAAATCTTCTTTCTAGCTGTGTTTGTGGGAGGAGTAGTAGGAGTAGTTTACCCATATTCTACAAATTGTTGGATATCACAACCCATGGAAATTATATAGCCTTTCATCCTCACACTCCAAAGTGCATAATCATTCCCTTTGAACAAAGGTGCTATAGTAGAAGACATTCCTTCTTACTAATCCATTGGATTATGTAGAATCTACCTTCCAATTATTAGACTGTGCTGAAGGAACCTGCTCTGATACCAATTGTTGGAAATACTCAGGGGGCAGTGAATCAATATTACGTTTTTAAACAATTAGTAATTACTTTATTGTTTTATTAATCACCACAATAGATCAACGATGGATTTGTATTTAAAATAAATTATATAAATATAATTAACAAGAATTACAAAGTTTATAAAGAATGATTTGTGATTGTGAAGGACACCAATCCTCTTTAGAGAACGAACTCTTGGAGACACAAATCCCTTTATTTTTCGAGCACCTACTGAAGGAAGCTACAACTCCCTACTTCTCCAAGCACCAA
>ML812042.1:284431-306394 GCA_009831015.1 Picea engelmannii | reverse complement strand
AGGAGAGATAGGATCTTGGAGAGATTCATCAGACGAAGGAGAGGATACTAGTGCTTCATCTTCATAACTCACTTCTTTAGTCAAGTATTTACTGCATTCTATTGAATCATGGGAAAATCTTGCTTCTCTTCAAGGGGTTGACAATCTTCTTCATAAATATCTCCTTCTATATCAGAGGCTTCTTGCTATTGAGTATGGTATACATCCATGCACTAGTACATATTGTAAAAATTTCGACGTTATGGACAAAATTGGCCATACTGTAAAAAAATAGAGGAAATTTTAACTTTTTTTTCCATATTGCCCGATAATGTCACAAGTGCGACGTCATAAAAACAAATCTCACTATTGTGACGAAGACGTCACTATTGAGACGCCATTGGAATATCGTCTCTCTTGCCACGTTTGTAAAATAGTTGTCTCTCTTGCCATGTTTGTAAAATAGTCATCGCAGTTGCGACGTTATGGAAATTAGGTTTCCCCCCTCCAACAGTCATCTAGTATTTCACCAAGTCAACTTTGATTTGGTCAACTATTGTCGAAATTGTGACATTATAAAATCTATAAATATGTTGCATTTTACGGATGTTGTGACATGTTTTCTATAATAATGCCACTTCAAAAAGGGTTTGCGGGTCTTCTTGGCGAACAAAAACATGTATTTTTTTTCAGTATATGACTGTGGGGAAGAATGTCAGAAAACATTATAGTTGGGAAAAAAATTAAAGAGGGTGAAAAGGGTGACGGTAAATGTTATTTCCCTTGCAAAAATTGTTGTACTAGACGTCTCGAAAGAGTTTTAATAGCAACAACCAAAAAACATTGTAGAAAATATGGGCACATGGACGGGGGATCAAATGAATATCGTCCCATGGTATATACATTCATTATCTGTTTTAATATTTATTGTAGTCTCAAACTTTTATATTGTTTTATACATGCACTAATTTTTCATGATTGTTTGTAATTATAAAGTTAGATTCCCCCCCTAACTTTATGCACAAAGCACCAAGTAGTAGCATAAATGATGTTGTAGTACAAGATGAAGAAATTGAAACAGATAATGAAGATCAAGCTAATGATCCCATGGAAGTAGATGACAATAATAACATAGTTCAAGATGATGGGACAAATCAAATGATTCAAGACTTATTCGGTCATCCAGATGAGGATCATGGTGACAATAGTGATGGTATTTATGATGAACCTCTGATTTAACAGGAAAATAAACGACTTTATAAAGGGTCAAGAGCAAATATTCTCTCCACTACATTGCCGCTAGTGAACTTGAAAGTTACGAATCATTTGTCTAACACTTGTATGACATAGATCCTAAGGTATGTAATATGTTTCTTCACATCTACATAAAGGTTGACTTTTCTCCATTTTTTTTTAGTGTTAATTAATGTGTAAAATAAAAATGAAATATTTACAATTTCTATTCTTTACATTAACTATTTATTTTTTGTGTTTTAGATTGTTAGGTGAATTTCTATTACCCTCGTCAAATATTTTACCTCGCACATATCGAGATTTACATGCCATTATGAAAGGCATTGGAATGGAGTATCAAAGTATAGATGCATGTCCTGATGATCATATTATATATTATGGAAAACATGCGTCGAAAAAAGAATGTCTGGTATGTGGTATCAATAGATATTGAACCGATCAAGTAACAAAAATGGTCCCTTGAAAGGTTCTCCGTCATATTCCCATAATTCCACGTTTGCATCGACTGTTCAGGTACCAAAGCATAGCACAATTTATGGATTACCATGCACGAAAGAAAATTGAAGATTGCATTATTCGAATGCCTGCAGATGGTTATGCATTTAAGGAAAGTGCTGCAAAATGGCCAGAATTTACAGATGAACCTCGTAATATTAGGCTTTCATTGGAAATTGACGGTGTTAATCCATTTGGAGAGATTCAGTCTGTTTACTTAGTGTGGCCTATTTTTGTTATCAACAATAACATTCCTTTTTGGATGTCAATAAAGAGGGAGAACATAATGTTGACAATGATTATTCCAGGTATTTGTTTACATTAATTTTTCGAATTTAAAATTTTCATTTTTCTCTTTTTTTGCAAAACATCTTTTATTTATTTATTTACATATATATACATACCATGGTAGTAATTTCATGTAATTTCAAACAATTAGGTAAGTACCAAGTTAAAGATATGAATGTGTATATCGAGCCTCTTATCGACGAGCTACTAAAGTTATGGGAGGGCATCACTATATATGACATCTGTAAACCAATTGTGCAGAAGATATTTCAATGTCGTGGATTACTTTTATGGACAATTCATGATGCCCTAGGACTAACACATTTTTGTGGTATGTAACATTCCATATTTCACGCTTGAATATTATACAATTAATTTATTATAACATGCATGTTGTTTAAATAATCATTTCGTATATATATTAATAATTCACATTAATCCATCTATTACAGGTCTTCAAACAAAGGGTAAATTTGCATGTCCAGTTTATGGTCCTAAGATGAAATCTCGTCGGTCAATTTTTTTAGGAAAGGAGGTGTTTGATGAGTATAGACACTTCCTCTCTAAGAATCATAAGTATCGTACTATTGAAAAAATATATTTTCAATGGGAAACAATAGACTGGACTAAAACCACAAAGAATGACACCTTGCATATGGAAATTGGCATATGACAGAATTAATCCTCAAGGTACACATTTTATGTTAGCATGTTTACAGGCAGAGTGTGCTTGTCATTGATGGCAAGAAAAACAATGACAATGATATGTTTATAGGCAAGAAAAACAACGACATTGATATATTGGCAGAAATGACGACAAATAGGAAATAATAAATGATAGCATTGGGAATGACGAGACCATGAGAAATTGTTGTCTACCAGATCAGGAGGATGAGAACAGGGCACAAAGTTGGAGTTTCTAGATAGCCAAAGGTTATCATGAAGGCCACAAGGATCATGCACAAGATTCCTTAGAATCCGTGAATTTGCAGAAGGAATCAAAGCTCAGAAGGAAGAGAGCAGAGTTGCACGCAGAGCGCAAGTGTGTGCCAGGGTCGAGGTTAGCTTCATTGCCAAATATCAGGAGAGATAGTGCTTTCCAGAAGTGCAGACGAGGTCCAAGAGATGGACTCGCAGGAGGAGAAAATGTTGAGACCTTTGAACACTTAGAAAACCTTCTAATTTAGAGAGATCAGAAGCTCAGGAGAGAGAGATATAGTGGCCGTTAGATCAATGATCCAGATTACCAACACGGGTTCAATCAAATCAATTAAAGGATAGGATAAGCGGGGCAAAATGGTTGAGAATTTGACTATCCAAATTCTCGTCAGCCGTCAGATCACTTTCGAGTGGAAGGACATGATAAGCTAGAAGAGATGCATCATAGATAGATCGAGCCATCGATCTAGGACCATGATTGATGAACAACATTTAGTTCAGGTATAAATATGTGAGGAGGTTAAGCTCTGAAAAAATATCACTTCAGATTTTTCAGTTTGAGATTTGAAATCCCCGAAGTCCAGAGACCCAGAGAGCCGAAGTACGTTCTCGATTGTCGGATCATCTAAAGAATATCATAGCTGTCAGATCATCCAAAGAAGATCTTAATCATCAAATCATCCTAAGAGAATCTGGGTCGTTTGATCCAGAGCGTCAATTTGAGATTTGAAATCCCTGAAGTCTAGAGACATGGAGAGCTGAAATAAATCCTTGACCGTCAGATCATCTAAAGTAAATTTCATTTATTAGATCATTCTAAAGTGGAAGGACAGGATAATTTAGAATAAGGGTGTGCTAATATCAATGACCGATAATCGAGCACTTAGATCTATGGTCGACATGTCATATCGGACCCCCCCGAGATTTCTGCCTTTAACCATGGGCGGGGTCCGAGTTGGTGGTATTTTCCATGTGGGATGCTCATACGTGTCACCTTCCTGTCAACTCAGACCCCCCTCTCTCATTACCACTTATTGCCTAACCCCCCCTCCAAGTAAACCACCAAACCACTCATACATACCACCTTCGCGATCCGATGTCACACTCCACTACCCGCTACACGTCACACTCCACTACCACGCTTTGCCTCCACACTCCACTACATTGCCTACACGTCTCACCCACGTCAACAGACCACCTCAGTAAGGACACGTGGTAGTAATCCACATACTTCAATGGGAATTAAAGTTTGAGACTTGAGATTTCAGAAGTCCAGATACCCAAAGGAGATCTCGATCATTGATCGAGAAAGGGACCGTAGAACCATTGATCTGGTTGAAAGGTCAAATTCCACACAAACTAGCCTCAAAATAAATGTTGCTTGAATTAAAAAAAACAAAGTGCACCCATAGCCTTTCATGTATTGGGGTTTGTTTAACATGCCCTATCAAAAAATCCCCATGATTTTTCTTTGTTAATCTCAAGTGTGCTTATATTCCTCCAAGGTTTTGTTTGGCAAGGTACCTTGAGTCCTTCATAAGAGAACTTAATTTTATAGAAAACTTGGAGGTGGATATTAACTTTTCCTATAACATAATGGCATTTCTAATTAACCATAGGGCCCAAGAAACACCATAGAAAAACCTATATTATCCTTTACCTATGAGTCCTCAAACCAAGTATGTAGTGCTTATGGCTAAGAAGAACCTTGCCATTTCTCCTTTCCACTTGTCAAGGTATGGGCTGCATCTCAAACTTATTTGGTAAAATTACAATTTATTAATAATTGACTCGATTTCCCTCCATTTTTACATCAAACATATATTATGCCAAATCCCTACCATTCTCTTCTTTGAGACCATGAGATATCATGATTTGATCCGTTGTTCCAAATCTAGTCCTTTAACACACACAAATGGACTTGTTAAAATTTGTTTCTTCTACACACTTTATGGATAAGAACTTAACAAGAAGAACGTCATTGGCATTGCTTCATGTATATGAACCCAATGAAGGAGGTTGGTCATCAATCCAATGCACAATTCTTGAGGTTTTTCAAGATGTACATCACTTTCTCAGACAATTCATAGAAACTTGCCCTAAATGGTCCTAGGGGAGTGTGAATCACAACTTAAAACAATATTTTGTCAATTGCAACAAGTGAGTTTCAATGGCACCATCATCTTTGTGAAGTCACAAATTTGAATGTGCAATATCTCGTGATTTGACTCCCATATCCAAATCCAATGATTTAACGGATGTGCAAATTCCCTTGTCAAAAATTGTTTCTTATAAATTATTGTATGACCAATTACTCTCATATAAGGGAATCCTTAGGACTATCCCATGAAAATGAATCCAACCAACTAGACTTCGCATGAAATTGACTGAAGGTATTTAGTTTTTTTGAGTTGTAGATCACTTACCCGAACAATTCAAGGACACTTTCCCTAAATGGTTCTTGGGGAAAAAATGAAAACTTTGACTTGGAACAATGTGGTGTCTATTACAATATGTGAGTTCCATTCGGTCTATTTTCCTCATGTATTCACCAAGGGTTAAGGTAAGAGATATCATGATTTGACCCCAAGATCCAAATATAGTGATTTAACACATGTGCAAATGGCCTCGTCCAAAATAATTTCTTATATACATTTTTGTGGCCAAGGACTCACAGAGAAGGGAGTCATTGGAAATATCCCATGGAGATCAAACTAACAGAGTAGACTACTCATTGAATTGACTTGTGTTTCTTTAGTTGTTTCATGTTGTAGCTTGCTTACCAAGATAATTCAGGGACACTATCCATAAATGGTCATGGTGGAAAAAAATGTAACACATGATTAGGAATAATGTCCTATTAGTTTTAGGAAGTGAGTTTCATTAGGGCCATCGTCACCATGTAGTCACCAAGGTTGAATGCATGATCTTGTACTTTGACCCCTAGATCCAAATCTGGTGCTTTAACACATGTGAAAAATACCTCGTCCAAAATAATTTCTTCTACACACTTGTATGGCCAAGGACTTGAGGTGAAGGGTGTCATTGACACAGTTCCATGTAGACTAATCCAAAGGAGAAGATTGGTTCTTGAGCTGTTTTGAGTTGTAGTTTGCTTTCCCAAAGAATTTAGGGACTATCACTTGCCCTAAATGATTATGGGGTAGACAATAAAAATAGTGACATAGAACATTGTGCCATGAATTTTAGAAAGTGAGTTTCAATATGGAAATCATTCCCTTGTATTCATATTGTTTGAAGCCAAAAGATCTCATGATTTAACCCCTAAATCCAAATTTGGTGCTTTAACACGTGCAAACAACCTTGTCAAAACAAATTTATTCTACATGCATGTATGAACAAGGACCCAATGAGAGGGGAATTGTTGGAACTATCTTGTGGAGATGAATCTAATGAAAAAGGATTCTCTTCAAACCAACTCATGGTTCTTGAGTTATTTCAAGTTGTAGCATGCTTTCGTAGATAATTCAAGGACATTTTCCATAAATGGTATCAGAGGGGATGCAATCCCTTACTTGGAACGACATGTCATTAATTGCAATAAGTGAGTTTCATTAGGGATATTGTTCCTATAAAGTCACCAAGCTTGAACGTGTGAGATATCATGATTTTCTTCCTACCAAAAAATTTGGTGCTTTAACGCATGTGGAAATGACATCCTCCAAAATTGTTTAATTTACATGATTATGTGGCTAAGGACTCATGGAGAAGGGAATCATTGGCACTATTCCATGAAGATGATTACAATGAGCAAACTACTTGTTGAATTGACTCATAATGTCGATTCATTTCAATTTGTAGCTTACTTGCCTAGACATTTAATGCACACTTTCCCTAAATGGTCCAAGGGGTAAAAAATACAAACCAACACTCAAAACAATATGCCATCTATTGCAAAAAATGAGTTTCATTGGGGCCATCATCCTTGAGTAGTCACTGAGGTTGAATGTGTGAGATCTTGTTATTTAACCCCTGGATCCAAATTTGGTTCTTTAACACTTGTGGAAATAAACTCATCCATTATTGTTTCTTATGAACATTTGCTTGTCCAAGGAATCATTTTGAAGGGTGCTATTGGAAATAGTCACATGGAGAGGAATCTAATGGAGCATACTGCTGATTGAACCAACTCATAATTCTTTAGTTGTTTTGAGTTGTAGCTTATTTACTTGGATAATTGAAGGAAACTTTCCCTAAATTGTCCCGATGGAAAAAATGCAACACATGACTAGGAACATCATGATATTAGTTGCAATAAGTGAGTTTCATTGGGTACATCATCCCCATGTAGTCATCAAGGTGGAGATCTCATGATTTGACCCCTAGATCCAAATCCGGTGCTTTAGTACATGTGCAAACAAGCTCATCCAAAATATTCTATTATTCATGATTGTATGGTTAAGGACTTATGGAGAAGGGTGTCATTAACAATTTCCTACGAAGATGAATCCAACGTCATGAACTTATCATAGAAATGACTCATGGTTCTTGAGTTGTTTCAAGTTGTAGGTTGATTGTTTGGACAATTTAGGGGCACTTTCCCTAGATGGTCCCATGGAAAAAGAAATGAAAATAGTGACTTGGAACAACATATCATCAGTTGTAGCTAGTGAGTTTTATTGTAACCATTTTCCTTGTGGTGTCATTGAGGTTGGAGACAAGAGACCTTGTGATTGACAATTGGAATTTAAAAAAAAAAATACCTACATGACTTCGGGGTTGTGACATATGGTAATATTGATCCCATGGCACATACGTTGGAGATATATAGTTGGCCATCAGTTTAGTGACGCCACCATACGTCGATATTATGACATATAGTAACGTCACTCCCATGGCACATACGTCAGAGATATATAGTTGGTCGTCGGTTGAGAAACGTGACTATAAGTAGGAATTGCGATGTATGGTAATGTCGCTCCCATGGCACATACGTCAGAGATATATACCTGGCCATAGGTTGAGAAACGTGACTATAAGTTAAAATTGCGATGTATGATAACATCACTCCCATAGAATCCATGTAGTGGAGACTGACAAAATGGGAATTCATAATTCATATGTCTCTGACATTGCTCTAGCAATGATTATATGGGGTTTGGAAAGTCAAATCCAAGATGACACGTGTCTGCATGAAACATCGCAATAGAGACGATATCTATGGCATAAAAAAAAAGATGTCATGTGAAACGACGTTTGAGAGGGTCCTCTTTTTGTCATTCTCTCAACAATATAACCTGGCATTTGCGTCGAACGCACCACCTAAATTTGACCCAAATGTACTAGTGATTGTCTGATCTCAAGCACTTAATGGTTCGACCATATTTCTTTTCAGCAAAGGCCTAAAATTATTTGAATGTCTTTGTTAGTCTCTAACTTTGTTTTTGATTAAGTGAGTGTCCCTAATCCTTGATCCTCTCTTCTTATGCTTTGTTTCCCAAGCTTGATTTTTACCTTTTGGTTTAAATGGTCCCTTTTCCATTTTTATTGAACTTTTTAATGATTTTTTAATTTTTTAAAGGATTAGGATTTGATATGATAAATCTTGTCACATCATTTGTCTATTCATTTTTGAATTTTCAAAATTTTGTCCTAGTCACAAATGGAGCTACAAGAATAGCTCTATTCCTGTAGCGCTAGGAATAATCATATTTTTACATACGCCAACCTGTCCTAATCACATCATAATTTATCAAATTGTGATTAGAGGATCTGCATTTCTCTCCACAATATTTTCTCAAGTTGATACAACAATTATAACAACTACATATGAGGGATTGAGTTGTACCCTCCATACCTGCATCAAATCAAAAATGTTTGAATATCATTAATAGAACCATCACCTTTTATTTTTGTGTGTCATCTATTTTGTGCAGATATCAAATTGAAGGAAGAAGTGATTCTTAGTTTTTAACAACCCACGAGAACTGAGAATTCAAATCATCAATGCTTGCAGATCTGTTTACAGAACCATATCAACAACATGGCACCAAAGAAGAGCGGCTAGATTATCAAACTAGAACCCGATGACATGGAATTACTCAAAGAATACCCCCAAATGGCAGAGAGGTTTAAAGATGTGGGTTGGTTTGATTTTTTCACAACCTTCCAGGGGCACGATGAACAAATTTCAATGGGTTTCGCACATAATTTTGATGTCTTTGAAGCTATAGTTGGAAAATTACTGATGCTAGTGACTTAACATTCAATTGCTAAAGCCTGTAGATTTACAGTTGGTGGGGAAAGGTGGTGGAAGAAGGAGAATGTGGTTATGGAATTTGTGAATCAATTTTTAATCCTAGAGAAATAAAATCCTAACTGGAAAAAGGGAATACCACATAGTTGGGTAAAGAAGGAATGGCATACCACTTTGCTGTTCATCCACAGGTATATTACGTGTGATGGAAAGTTTTCATTAGTTTATCTTTACCATATTAGACTACTAATTCACATTAATGGTGATTATCCTCTTAATTTACCCTACTTCCTACTTAAGATTTTATCTAAAATGTACAAGAGGATACAGTCCCATCCTGCTATAGCTAAAGGAAGTCTATTTCACCAGGGTTTAATTAAGACATTGGTAATATCCTCTTTAAACAAAGTCCAGAGACCCTGGGATTGGCTAATACAGTCTTTAAGAAATGATTCAAAGTCAGCTAAATCCAAAAATGCCAAAGGGAAGAAATCATCCCAAGAGAAACAGACTGGTAAAGACACTAAGTTCCTAATTAAAGAAGAATAAACTACAACTAGGGTAACTTGGGCTAGAAAGAGGAAGTTACAAACTCAACAAACCCTTGAAGATTTTCCTGTAGGTAAAGAGCATGAGGAAGCTACCACTAGTCGAGGTAAGAAATATAAACCAGATGAAGACATTGAATTATTTCTTAATCTAGAGATAAAGATGGAAATTGATGAGGATGAGGATTATACTATGAACCCATTTCAGTCCCCAGTCAAGTAGAAACATAAATCTACAAGTAAGAAGAGTGCAAAGGAAAAACAATAGAGCAAAAATCCAACACCTATGCCTAAGTTCCCTAGGGGAAACTCCACCAGAGCTACCAATAATTTTAGATTAAATTCAAAGGCCATGTTTGATCCATCCATTAAAAAGGAGAATCTTATAATTATAGAATATAATTAAGAAGATTCCAAAACATGCATCAAGAAACAGGAAGAGACACCTTGTTTGCACAAGACTGAGAAAGAATCTGGAAACTTGAGGAAGAAACAAGAAAAGGGAAAACAAGTTGCTCAATATTCCAGGAGACCTGTGACAAGAGAAACCACTAGATCAACTTCAAAATTTGAATCTATGGTTAGGGGTACATGTGTATTTTCTGATGACAAAGATGATCCTTTTGCAGAACCAGATCAGATTCCAAACCTTCTAGATACTCGGGATTTTGATAGCAGTGAAGATGAAGATCACAACTCTGGATTATATTCGAGATATAGGATCAAATTAAGAAAACCTCAATCTTATATAGACCTAAATCTACCTGCACCTGTAGAGGAATATACAGAGTTTAAAGTTAAAGTTAGAAATGAAAAAGGAAGGATTAAGGAGATATAGGGTATGGTAAAAAAATTAACTAAAGAGAAAGCTCAGGTGGAGAAATGGAATGCTAGACAGCAAGAGAAGATACATGATTTCAAAAAGAAAAGAAAAGAACAAAACTAACTGCTTAAGGAGATGCGAGAATCCAATTTCAGGTTATATTGGCATAATATTGTGCTAACAACCAAACTGAAGCAGAGAGACACCAAAGCCAGTGCAGTCATTATATCATGATCGTTTATGAAGTTCTTTCATGTAGTTTTGAATGTTTTGATGCTATTACTCAGGGAGTAAAAGATGAACATCAATTTCTATATTTTGATCAAATGAAATTTTGATATTTCAAATGGAACAACTTAGTAAGATATGATTCCAATTTTTTGGGATTTGCCAAGTTGTTGTAAAAGATATTTTAGTTAAGTTGTTGAGATTTCTACTATATTGGCATTATCAATGCTCATTTGAGTTGATTCTCCTAGAAGATATGCATTGACTAGATCCTATTACCAAAGAATACTAGAAAATAAGATTTGTAGTAATACTCTATATACTTTAAATAGACAGAAGGAAGATTGTATGATGGTCGACAAGTTGGGTTTTCAGGGACCTTTTATTTTGAATGTCATTGTAAGACTTTTTTATTCCACATTGATACTAAATGGAAAAGTCATGTTGATGGACATATTTTCTTTCATTTCATGTTCTATTTCTTTTGTTACTTGAAGTCATTTTTTTGTTGCAATGTATGGATTTCTTGATCTTAAGTAACACAGTGAACACTTTACTGTTATTGTTTATTATCAAGATTTTCCTTCAAGTACATGTTTTTGTTTCTAAATTATATTTTGAAATAAGAAATCTATATGGGGTTGACAAATTGAATGCTCTCATATTTCCTTTCTTTATTTTCCTTATTTGTCTGATCTATTAATGTGACTGCCTTTTATCAAATCAGTGGGATATCTTCTGGCTTTATTTTGAGTTATGTTTTTACCTTGAACCCTTGAACCAACTTTCAACCATCCTAAAAAAACCAATTCATAAAACCCTTAAAATACTATTGCAATAACCTGATGATGCCCTAACTTTCCCTCTCACAGACAAGTGCAACTTAAGGGACTAACATATTTTGGTGTTGTTTCCAGGGACAAAGGAACAAAGACATCTTCCCTGGGAGAATGAAAAGATTAGATCCAAATCTTGATGGTGAACAAGATTTTGGATAATTACATGAGACTGTGTAATTTTCACCTAACGACTCCTCTATGGTAATTATGGCTCCTAAAAGAGAAGGAAAAGGACCTAAAACTCCTCCAACTTCCTCATCCTCTACAAAGAAACAAGTTACCAGAAAAAACCCAGACTCTAAGCATGTTGCAGCAGTGTCGGACCCTGAAAAATTATTAAGAAAACCTAAAATCATTCCTGGATAGTCCTCTCTCTCAAAATAAAAATTCCCCTCAACCAACACTCAAGAACAGTCTTCTAAAATTTTCAGGCCCACACCAGATGAGGGAGTGATTCCTGAGAGTGAAACAAAGCCTATTATTGAGCCTGTTACTGTCTCCTTTCCTTCAACTATTTCAAAGCTAAATCTAAATCAATGGAAATTGCCGAGCTCATTGAAGAAGAAATAAAAAATACTTTATCTGTAGCTGAAGCTTTGAGATATCATAGTAAATATATTAAAAGTAATCCAAAACCACTCTCATCATCACTTTAGTCTTTTTCTTCTTGAGAAAATAAACCACGTTATTGTTCTTTTGAAAACCCTCTTTTTCTGGAACCATCATCCTATTTTAGTCCAGAAAAGAAACCTATGTTTTCTGAAGATCAAGAGATAATATCATCTCAGTTAAGTTGCTTCACTCAAGGAACAATCTCTTTTTCTACATCACTAGTTTTGCTTACTCCTACACCTCAAACACCAAAGGTAGCAAATATGGTTGTAAATTGAATGGATGCAATAGTTGCAGCTAGCTATGCACCATTAAAACTGCCACAAGTACTGTATCCTTTTCCACCCAATGATTATATGAAGTATTTTCCAAGATTCAATGGAGAAGGAGGAGTTAGTATTGAAGAGAATTTAAATTATTTCTATAGCTTTGCAGACAATTTTAATGTGGAGCATGCAGATGTTTGGATGATACTTTTTGTGTAGAGTTTAGATGGTGAAGAAATAAAATGGTTCAGAAGCCTGTCACCTAATTCAATTGTTGATATTGATGCACTGGATGATACCTTTTTATGACATTGGTGAGATAATAAAGACTAGTTATATTACATCACTTAATTTGGTGATTTGAAAAGAAAACAAGGTGAATCTATATCCGATTTTACTAAAAGGTTCAATAAAATGTATAGTAAAATTCCATATGAAATCAAGCCTTCAGAAAAATCAGCCAAAATCACTTTTTCCAATGCCTTTGATGCTGATTTTTCTCCGTTATTGAGAGAAAGGAGGTATTCTACTCTGATTCTAATGCAGGAAACAACTTTTGAAGTAGAATCCAACATACTAGCAGTAGAAATTTTTTAGTCCAGGGGTGATAGAGACAGGAAAACATAGAAAGAAGAGCTTCCTTCTTCTTCTCATACACCATCTGATTCTAAGATGGATGGAATGGCCAAAATGTTGACAACATTGACATCTGAGATGGATAGGTTGAAAATGGAACAAAAGCAGTCCAATATACCTACACATGAAGGTGGATACAGAAACCCTAACCAGTTTAGGAGACCTAATAATGTACCTCAAATCTTACCAAGAGAAAGAAGGAATCAAGAAGATCAAAAAGTTCTGCCCCCTTTTCAAAATAATGCAGTAGAATAGGTTGAAGAAGTATATGATACTGAAGATGACCCTACAATGCATTTAAATGTTCCAGAATCGTCTCCTACTCATTTGACACAACAATATTATGAAGATGCTCTGATATTAAATTATTTTGAAGAAGGGGATGCTGATGAAATTATCCAGAAATAACCTAAAAGAAAGAAGTATGATCTTAGGTCTATATCAAACACACCTAAGGTGGATATACCTATTTCAACAAAGAAGGCTAGTGCTCTAGTTAAATCAAGAGTCAGTAAAGAAAGTCTTGGGATTCAAATTGATCAACAACTAAAGCAACTTGTCAAGGTTAGTACTACAGAGTTAAAAGAAACTGAAAAGGTTGTTTCTTATTTCAACCCGGAACATGAAATTAACAAGATTAAAATCCCCATACCTCTGATAGAATTAATGAAAATAGATCCTTTTAGGAAGTCCGTTCTAAAGGAATTGCAACCCCCTTCTCATGTCACCTTTAAGATAATATCAACCTCGAAGATGAGAATCTTTCTATAACCATTGGGCCTCATATTGGACAAAAGACTGACGCTTATCCTCCTTTGTACATATCACTGAACATTCATGACAAAATATTGCATAATTGTTTAATGGATTTAGGGGCTTCACACAATGTCATGCCAAAAGTGGTAATGGATGAATTAGGTTTAGACATAACTAAACCCTACCTAGACTTGTACTCATTTGACTCCAGAAAAGTTAAATGTTTGGGAGTCATTAAAGACATGGTTGTTACTTTATCTCAGTTACCTATGAAAGGTGTGGTATTGGATGTTATTGTGGCTGACATACCTCCAAAATTTGGCATGCTTCTTTCAAGGTCTTGGGCTAAGAAAGTAGGAGGCACATTACAAATGGATCTCAGTTATGCTACCATACCTGTGTTTCGTAGAGAAAATCGGAGATTGTATAGGGAAGTAAGGCTGGCTTACTTGGTAAGTGATCATGAAAACCCTAGTAATCATCGCATATATGTTGTAGAAGATGAACTTGGTTCTTCTATTTTTCACATTGGTGATCATATGGATGAAACATCAGTTAGGAAAATAACACATATAGGTTAAGACAATGCAGAAAATTTTGTCTGGAAAATGTATTTTGATGTGGCTTGCTCAAAAGAAGGTTCTGGGGCTGGGATTGTTTTCTTTTCCCCGACCAAAGAAGTCATTCCTATGTCATATAAAATTAAATTTGATACAACCAACAACATCAGTGAATATGAAGCCCTGTTGTTAGGATTGAAAGCTACTAAAGATATGGGTATAGATAAAATTTTGGTTTTTGGAGATTTAGAACTTATTATCCATCAGATAAAAAACATTTATCAGAACAAACAACAGAGGCTAAAGCAATATAGGAATGAGGTGTGGGATTATGTGGATAATTTCTTCTTGGAATTCAACATCACTTTTGTGCATAGGAATTTGAATCAACAGGCTGACTATTTAGCACTTGCAGCCAATAACTTCAAGACTCCAATTTTTCCTAATTTAAAATTTGAGATTGAGGTTAGACACAGACCCTCAATACCAAATAACATAAAAAATTGGCAAGTTTTTAAGGATGATCAGGAGATTCAAAGATTATTAAAAACCATTGATGATTTTTCTAATATTTCAATAGATCAGGATAATGAGAATGATGATATGGAGGTACATGATGCAAATGTTCTTCAAGACAGTGTAGCTGGGCACAAAATCATTGAATTAAAAACAAATCATCTGCCTAAAGGTTTGGTTTTACTTGAGAGATTATTTGACCACAACGATGTTTCCAGAGAAACTGTTATTAAGGCAGAAGAGACTAATGTGATAGACTGTGATATTAGTTCAGATCTAAATCCCAGGATGGTGAAATTATCTAGAAAACTATAAAAAAAACAGATAGGAAAATATGTAAATTTGATGAAAAAGTATTCAGATGTATTTGCCTGGTCTTATGAATACCTAAAGGTTTTTTATACAGATATTATGCAGCACAAGATTCCTCTAAAGCCTGGATTAAAACCTTTTAAGCATAAGTCTAGGCAATGTAATCCATTGTTGTTATCCATAATAGAAAAAGAACTTAAAAGGTTATTGGATGCCAAAGTTATAGTGCCATTGAGATAATCAGAGTGGGTAGCTAATTTAGTACTTTTCATAAAAAAGAGTGGAGAAATAAGGCTTTGTGTGGACTTCAGGAATTTGAACATGTGTTATTTAAAAGACAATTATCCATTATAAAAAATTGATCATGTTTTACAAAGAGTAGTAGGAGAAAAGAAGATTTCTATGCTTGATGGCTATTCAAGGTATAATAAGATATCAGTAATGGAAGAAAATAAGAAGAAAACAACTTTTACCACTCCATGGGGCACTTTCATATATGGAAAGATGCCTTTTGGATTGATGAATGCAGGAGCAACCTTTCAGAGGGCTATGAACATTGCATTTATTGGTGAGAAAGATAGGTTTATGGTTATTTATCTTGATGACATCATTGTATTTTCAACCTCTGATGAATAACACTTGCAACATTTGAAGTAGACATTTGAAAAATGCAGGAGGTATGGTATATCATTAAACCCTAAAAAATCTCATTTTTCCATGGAGGAAGGAATTTTTTTAGGACATATTGTTTCACCAGAATGAATCAAGATAGATCCTAAAAGAGTAAAATATATTCAGTAGATAGACATTCCAAGGAACAAGAAGTCTATCCAATCCTTCATAGGTAAATTTAATTTTTTAAGGAGATTTATACCAAATTTTGCAGAGATCATCAAGTACATTACTGATATGCTAAAAAATGATGCAGAAATCAAGTGGATACTGGAAGCTAAAGAATCATTTGAGAAGATTAAGCAGGCTCTTGTTCAGGCCCCTGTTCTCATCGGTCCTAATTACTCCAAGGACTTCATGGTTTTTTCATTTTCTTCTAAAGATACCATAGTTGTTGTTCTTTTACAAAGAAATGATCAAGGGTATGAGCAACCTATCTCCTTTTTCAGCAAAACTCTTAGAGAATCTGAATTGAAATATGATATGATGGAGAAGTGGGCATATTCTCTAGTGAAAACTTTAAAATCTTTCAGGGTATATGTTCTACCATGTGAAATCATTGCATATGTTCCAAATAGTGCAGTTAAAGAAATTTTGGTTCAACCTGATTGTGAAGGGAAGAGAGGAAAATGGATAACAAAAATTCTAGAATACAATCTGACTATAAATCCCACTTAATTGATAAAATGACAAGGCCTTGCCAAATTAATGACAAATTCAAATTGCAAAGAAATTAGGTTGTATCGTTTCTCAAGCAAATCACAAAACTCTTCATTTAAAATTTAGGAAACTGGCTCACATGTAAACATCAAATATTCTTCTTCACCATGGTACAAAGATATTGTATTTTTTCTGCTAAATCTTCAGTCTCCTCCTGAATTGGATAAACCAAAGTTCAAATCACTTAAATTGAAATCAATGAAGTATTGCATTATTGATCAAATCTTGTTATGGAAAGATCCTAATGGGATTTTGTTGAGGTGTGTTAATGAAGAAGAGGCAAAACAATTTTTTTGTGATTTACATAATGGTGTTTGTGGAGGTCATCACCATTGGAAGGCTACTGCTTTCAAGATTCTAAAAGAAGGATATTATTGGCCAATACTATTTTCAGACATATTTTTTCAGGTTAGGGCATGTGAACCATTTCAAAAGTTTGTAGGAAAGAAAAAGATTGTCTTTGTCTTTAAAACCCATTATTGCTCATCGACCATTTCAACAGTGGGGCTTATACTTCATCGGGGAAACTAATACTTCATATTCTGGACAACATAAGTGGATACTTGTTGAGCTCTAGTTTTTTCATACTTTCCTCCATACAAATACACTTATCATTACACCTTCTCCCCACATTTTGTCACTAATATATCCCTAATTACACCATAAACCTCCATTATCTCTTGTTATTCATCCTATGTGGTTAATACATAATTTTCCATATTTTTAGTGATTAAAAGGATGATTATACAATAGTTTTGTTGATGATGGTTTAATCCTATGTTTCTATGTCCAAGCAGCATGTTCAAGTTCTGGTATATGCACTGTCCATGTTCCGGTACTTGTATTGTTCTTGTTCTGGTACCCTCATTGCAGGTCATCCGATAATCCAAGTCATCAAGTACCAGAAGGTTCTATAGTCATACGATACCTGCACAGTCATCCGATACCCATACTCCATGTCATCTAATACTCTGCAGTGATCTGGTACTACCTTTGCGTTCATCTGGTACCAGCTCTCTGCCTCTTCCGATACCAGCTTCATTCGGTACCAGTTTGCACATATTCTGGTACTAGCTCCATCTGATACTACCATCGTGTTGGTATGATACCCATAGTCGTGACTATGCTCATCTGGTACTAAAACCCTGCTTACAAGATTCTGGTACTAACTGTTCTAATCCGGTACCAACTGTGTTAATCCGGTACCAACTGTGTTAATCCGGTACTAGAAATAATTCAAAATTTTGGAAAGCTTCTAGAGGAAAATCAGGTACATGGGTTTTGTCTAGAATGATTTTTTCATGCAGACACTTGTGACAAAATTCACCCAGATCGCATGTGTGGACCTCCAGTTTAGGGGGAATGATTCTACCAAAATTAACAACAAACTCAAACTGCCAACTTGCACCTCGATTTCCATGTACATGGGAGCGTATCTTGCAAATAGAAAAATGGGTTTTGAGAAATATCATCCAGCTACAGAACCCATAAACCATTTTCTAAATTTCAAATTTGTTGCGAAGATATGGGTGGGGGAATAACTCGAATCTGCCCAAATTGCAATAAAACCCAGATTTTTGAAGATTTGTCCTAAAATGTAAATTTTGAAATTAGAGATTTCGGATTCGGTCCCATCCTCTCTTCAATGATTTTTATGTATAAATAAGAGTGTTAAAAGGTTGAGAGGTAGCTATTATCATTTTGTAATGGAGGAGATCTATTCATTGTTGTGAAGAAGATTAAACATATGGAGGAGTGCTTGTAATTCCTTGGAGTTTTCAGCTAATAAAAAGGAGTTGTTGTTCTTGTACATGGTGTGGATTAGTCCTTAGTACTGTAGACTTCTTCCACAACATAGGCCAGGGTTGGAAGGGCCCCCATCCTTTGGTATGTGTTGTGTTGTTTTATAGATAAGGTAGAATACTAGATTTACATTTTTTTGACAGTCTTTAGATCAACATTTTATATTCTCATTTGCTGCATAAAGGAGTTTTGTTGAGGTTATTTATCTTCATACATATTTGATTTATTATTTTCTTTCAATTTATTACATTTCGATTGTGCTTTTTACACTTGATTTGAAAACTAAAACTTAGAGATCTTACCCTTTGATTGTATGCATTTAGAAATTCATATGATAGGGTAGGCTTAATGATTTTCAAGTGTGATGTGTTCATTTCAAAAATAAAAGAAATACAAAGTGCATTGATTCATATCACTGCTTGAAGATTTCTGATATAAACTATTTGATAAATAGAGCATAGGGTTTGAATAACCTTGACATTCTAAAGAAATTTGGGACAGCAATGAATACAAATTTGTGTGAGGCGCATAAAACATTTAGAATTGAATATCATACTCTTAGAATTTCAGATTTGTTCTGCATTGAATGGTAACTAGATTAATAAGCAGGGCATGTAATTAACGCATTTCACTTGAAGCACGATTTCTGAGTTGAAAACTTCCTTAGATTTTTAGAGTTTCTCTTGCATATTTTTCCTTGTAATGTTACTTTGCTTTTGCAATTGTTTTGGCTTTGTACTTAGCTCTGTTTTTGCATTGGTTTCTTATTTTAGTTTGCTTTCTTTTTTACCAGTTGTTGTTTGGTGTGGATTTAGATTTTGTACATTTATTTGTTAGACATCCTTTTTTGCTAAACTTGGTTTGTCACTTGCACCCACAACACCTGATTTGATTGTTCCTATTTCTCTAGAATATAAATGTTTTGAAATAAGTAGGAAATATTTAATGTTGATTAGCGTTGAATGACTTTGAATTTATTATAGCATCAAACACCAATGGATAGATTAGAGGTCTAACTCGTGAGATATGGCCTTCCCACATTGGAATTCTTCCTAAGGTGTTAGTTTCTATCGTGAATTTCATTTCCGTTTGCTTGTTTATTTTATTGCATTTAAGTGTGGATCCGCTATAGGAAATAATCATTGAAGGACAAAAGACTTGAGTAAGCTACTCACGATTAATCACGCGAACATCACCCCGAGTGCTTGAAAGACTGTGATATAATCCTTTATAACACTAAGTATTCCTACATCCCAGTGATGAATCCTTAGTGTTAATTTGTTGCAGTGTGGGTTTAAAGATTGTTTTTCCGACTTTAGATTAGGCTAGACTAGGCTTTAATCTTGCGTTTCCTGCGCTTGCACCTCGAAGCTTACGAGCCCCGGTTGATAATTAAATGTGGGAATTAATAATGCATGTATTTAGCCCCAACATTTTGGCACCGTTGCCTGGGAGGTGCTAAAAGGATTAGAGCATAGGTAGGTTGTTTTTGTTTTTCCAAAGCCTTGAGTGTTCCTTTCATGCAAGTGTGGTTCTTTTCATGCAAGTGTGTTTCTTTGCATGCAAGTGTGGTGTGATTTTAAGGACGACCTAAGGGCGGAGAGAAGATGGTAAGACATGAGGGAAGAGCCCACGCATCCACTTTAGTGGGGTTACTCCAAAGTTGGGTTGTCCTCTTCCTTTCGGTAGTTAGAATTTGTGTTTTATTAGCATTAGCCATTTTTATATATATGAGAAGAGAAGCTAATTTGTGTGAACAGATAACTTGGTGACAACAAGGTCCTAGTAGCATGTTGGCGCTTCGAGTATATAATCGGTTTGCTTACATTTTATTTTAGTTTTCTTCTTTTTATTTCTTTAGGGTTTTTAAATTTTTTTTTTGGGCACTATAAGAAGCCCCCCTCTACACTAATCCATGTGTGAAATAGAACCCATAAACCAACAACAAGAACTCAAAGATGATCAAGAGTTTAACAAAACTCTCTCAAATCCTAGCAGCAGTTGGGATCTCTGCCTCTCAGGAAGAGAAAATCTTGACAATAGTCAAGAACCTATCTGCCTCTCCGAAAGCGATAGAAGAAGAAGAGTTCCATGAGCTACATCCACAAGAAGATCTAAAAGCCTTTTGTAATGACTCTTTCCAACCTATAGGAGATACTAAAGAATCATGGACCACATTCGATGGAGAGACACCATTATAACTTGTGATCAAGGAGTTCTTGACATACATATCGCCAGATCTAGTATGCATCCAGGAGACAAACCATCCGAAAGAAGATGATCTGCGTTGCATGATAGAGGGAGACATGCATAGTGGTCTAAATGAGGAAGTGAACCAAGAACATGAAAATTACATTGAACATTGGTTCTAGACAACAACAAGATTGAAGCACCACTCTCTTCTTCAACAACTCTCCACATCATCATCAAAGAAGCTGGTTCTTCGTATTCTGGTATACATTAAAGCTTATCTTTCAAACCCGAGTATGAATGTGTTTCTACACCTGTTACGCACATGGTTACATTGGAAATATTCTTACACATGAAATTTAATTTCTTGTTCTTAGATAGGATAGAGTAAAAGTTGCATGTTAGTTAACCTAGTTCTAAATAAATGAAACATTTTTTTTGTGTTTCTTTTCAAATAAATAAAATGAGATGAAGATAATATTGGTGATCTAACATAAAAAACCAAAACATCTTAAGATATTTCTTCTTCTTATTACATGTAGATTTCATATTGTTAATAATAACAGTTGCTCATAAGCCTAATCTTTAAAATATTATGGGGATTTACAAAATCTTTAAGGTCTACATAATGATGCCCATAGGTAACTTGTACATCCTAGTTTCATATCAGAACTTGTTATTCAAGCATTCTTATCAAATGGTAGTAGGAGAGTGAATGAAACTTCTACTTGTGAGGGAACACAATCTTATGTGGAGAAGATGAACTTGGGGACTAGAGACACCTTTAGGTCATTCTCTCATGGCCTCATCCACCACACATTAAGTAAGTTTGACCATGATATGTATTTCGACTAATCTCGATACATAAGTCTATTTTTCATACGAACAATCTTTTATGGGCAATCTATAAAATATATTCCAACCCAATACCATCCCATCCTATAAAAAGGTTTTCAAATATGCTCCCCCATTCACCCATGCGAAAACAATCTATAAATTTTATCTTAAGGGTAAAGATTGGGACAAGAGCCTTTGATGGAAAATGGGTGTAAGAGGCTAACTCGTCGGGTTACTGAACAGGTCTGCTGGCAGCGGGTACTGGCCTGTGGTATAACTAGGAAAACCCATCAGGGTACTGAACAGGCTCGTGGGCAATGGGGCATTCTTCTTGGGAAGGATATTTCTTAGATGTCAAAATTACCCCATCGGAGTACTGAACAGGCTTGCTGGCAATGGGTTCTGATTTTGATGTCTTTCATTATGCCTAATCTATATTTGTCCGTATGAACAATATACTTGTGTAAATCGTT
>ML812042.1:238341-274944 GCA_009831015.1 Picea engelmannii | reverse complement strand
ATTTGTTTTTATTTTTATTTCCATGCTCATGTTTTTATTTAGTTTTTGTTTAATTCTTGTTAATAGCTTAGTTGTTTTCTTTCTAACCTTTTACATTACAGCTGTCATGACTAGCAGAGCCCAACTAGGCATGTAAGTACTCACTTTTTGCTCACACATTGACGAAAAGAGTGCAAACAATAAGTATAATATCAAATTGGTCCACTCCACTCCTAATATCCCCAAGGAATTGGGTTAGCAGAATCATCCAATAAGAGCCTCATAAGGATTATAAAAAAACCACTTGTAGAAAACAAAAGGTCATGGGATTCCAAGTTACAATTTTCCCCATGGGCTGATCGGATCAGAACTAATAAATGTATTGGAACTTATACATTCTAAATGGTGTATGGAACATAGAGTATTTTCCCAACTCAATTGGGTTTACCTGTTCTTAAATTTATGCAAGAGAAGCTAGAATAACCTAATGATATCCAAAGGAGAGTTTTTCAGATGATAGAAGTTTAGCAGGCTAGAGAAAAGATGGATAAGAAAAATGTGTTCATCAGATCAAATTCAAAGCCACGTTTGAGAAGGGAACCAATAAATATATTTTCAAAGAAGGAGATCTTGTATAAAGAGAGGAAAACGATAAACATGGTAAGTTTGATAACTTATGGTATGGTCCTTTCAAAATAGCCAAGGTCATGGATAACAATACTTTTCTCTTACATAATCTAGATGACACTGAGATTTTTGGAGGCTCAGTAAATGGGAGATTCATGAAACATTACTTTCTTTAATATTTATCAAAAGTTTCAATCTGTACAATAGGTTTTATTTTGAGCTCAAATAAAGACTCCATATACCCAATGGAATTTTTTTATTACAGTTTGTGTTTTAAATAAAGGGTGACAGAAATGAGAAATCAGAGAATCATAAGGATATAAAGGCATTGGTTTGCAAATCTTAAAGTTTCCTCATGAAACTTTACCCCTAGAAGAGCCAATTTTAGTCTCTAACTTTGTTTTTGATTAAGTGAGTGTCCCTAGTCCTTGATCCTCCCTACTTATGCTTTGTTTCCGAAGCTTGATTTTTACCTTTTGGTTTAAATTGTATCTTTTCCATTTTTATTCCACTTTTAAATGATTTTTTAAGTTTTTAAAGGTTTAGTATTTGATATGATAAATATTGTCACATCACTTGTCTATTCATTTTTGAATTTTCAAATTTTTTTCCAAGTCATGAACAATGCTACATGAATAGCTCTATTCCTGCAGTGCTCAGAATAATCATATTTTTACATGCGCCAACCTGCCATGATCACGTCATAATTTATCAAATCGTGATTAGAGGATCTGCATGCCTCTCCATGATATTTTATCGAGTTGATACTACAATTATAACAAATACATATGAGGGATTGAATTGTACCTTCCATACTTGCATCAAATAAAACATGTTTGAATATCATTAAAAGAACCGTCACCTTTTATTTTAGTGTGTCGATTATTTTGTGCAGAGATCAAATTGAACGAATAAGTGATTCTTAGTTTTTAAGATCCCATAGGAACTGAGAATTCAAATCATCAATCGACATAGATATGTTTACAAGACCATATCAACAACATGACACCAAAAAAGAGCGGCCAGATTATCAGACTAGAACCTGAGGGCACAAAATTGCTTGAAGCATACCCCCAAATGGTGGAGAGGTTTAAATATGCGGGTTGGTTTGAATTTTTCACAACCTTCCAGGGGCACGATGAACATATTTCAATGGTTTTCACACATAATTTTCATGGATTTGAAGATATAGTTGGAAAATTACTGATGCTGGTGACTGGACATTCAATTTATAAAGCCTGTATATTTCCAGTTCGCGGGGAAAGGTGGTGGAAGAAGGAGAATGTGGTTATGGAATTTGTGAATCAATTTTTAATCCCAGAGAAACAAAACCCTAACTAGAAAAATGGAATACCACATAGCTGGGTAAAGAAGGAATGGAATATCGCTTTGTTGATCATCCATAGGTATATTATGTGTGAGGGAAGGTTTTCATTATTTTATCTTTACCATATCAGACTACCAATTCACATTAATGGTGATTATCCTCTTAATATACCTTACTTCCTACTTAAGAGTTTATCTAAAATGTCCAAGAGGCTGCAGTCCCATCCTGCTATAGCTAAAGGCAGTCTCTTTCACAGGGTTTAATTAAGACATTGGTAATCTCCTCTTTAAACGAAGTCCAGAGACCCTGGGATTGGCTAATCCAGTCTTTAAGAAATGATTCACAGTTAACTAAATCCAAAAATTCCAAAGGGAAGAAATCAACCCAACAGAAACAGACTGGTAAAGCCACTGAGTTCCTAATTAAAGAAGAATCACCTACAACTAGGGTAACTCGGGCTAGAAAGAGGAAGTTGCAAACTCAACAAACCCTTGAAGATTTTATTGTAGGTAAAGAGCATGAGGAAGCTACCACTAGTCGAGGTAAGAAATCTAAACTAGATGAAGACATTGACTTATTTCCTATTCCAGAGATAAAGATGGAAATTGATGAGGATGAGGATTATACTATGAACCCAGTTCAGTCCCGAGTCAAGAAGAAACATAAATATCCAAGTAAGAAGAGTGAAAAGGGAAAAAAACACAGAAAAAATCCAACACCTGTGCCTAAGTGCCCTAGGAGAAACTCCACCAGAGCTATCAATAAATTTAGATTAAATTCAAAGACCATGTTTGATCTATCCATTAAAAATGAGAATCTTATAATTATAGAAGATAATTAAGAAGATTCCAAAACATGCATAGACACCTTCTTTGCACAGGACTGAGAAAGAATTTGGAAACTTGAGGAAGAAACAAGAAAAGGGAAAACAAGTCTCTCAATATTCCAGGAGACCTGTGAAAAGAGAAACCACTAGATCAACTTCGAAATCTAAATCTGTATTTAGGGGTACATGTGTATTTTATGACGACAAAGATGATCCTTTTGTAGAACCAGATCCAATTCCATACCTTCCAGATACCAGGGATTCTGATAGCATTGAAGATGAAGATCACAACTCTGGATTATCTTCAAGATATAGGATCAAATTAAGAAAACCTCAAGTTGCTATAGACCTGAATCTACCTGCACCTGTAGAGGAATTTCTAGAGTTTAAGGTTAAAGTTAGAAATGAAAAATACATGATTAAGGAGCTACAAGGTATGGCAAAAAAATTAAAGAAATATAAAGCTCATGTGGAGCAATGGAATGCTAGACAACAAGAGAAGATACATGATTTCAAAATGAAAAGAAAAGAACAAAAAGCACCGCTTAAGGAGTTGCGAGAATCCAATTTCAGGTTATATTGGCATAATATTGTGCTAACAACCAAACTGAAGCAAAGAGACACCAAAGCCAGTGCATTCATTATACCATGATAGTTTATGAAGTTCTTTCCTACAGTTTTGAATGTTTTGATGCTATTACTCAGGGAGTAAAATGTCGAACAATTCAATTTCTATATTTTGATCAAATGACATTTTGATATTTTGAATGGAACAACTCAGTAAGATATGATTCCAAATGTTGTGGGATTTTCCAAGTTGCTGTAAAAGATATTTTGGTTAAGCTATTGATCTTTCTACTATATTGTCATTTTCAGTGCTTGTTTGAGCCGATTCTCCTAGAAGATATGCATTGAATAGATCCTATTACCAACTGAATACTAAAAAATAGGATACATAGTAATACTCTGTATACTTTTAAATAGATAGAATGAATATTGTATGAGGGTCGACAAGTTGGGCTTTCAGAGACCTATTTTTTTGAATGTCATTGTAAGAAAGTTTTATTCCACATTGATACTAAATGGAAAAGGCATGTTGATGGTAAGATTTTCTTTCATTTCATGTTCTATTTATTTTCTTACTTGAAGTCATTTTTCTGTTGCAATGCATGGATTTCTTGATCTTAAGTAACACAATGAACAATTTACTGTGATTATTTATTATCAAGTTTTTCCTTCAAGTACATGTTCTTGTTTCTAAATTATATTTTGAAATAAAAAATCTATATGGGTTTGACAAATTGAATGCTCTCATATTTCCTTTCTTTATTTTCCTTATTTTTCTGATCTATTAATGTGACTACCTTTTACTAAATCAGTGGGATATCTTCTGGCTTTATTTTGAGTTTTGTGTTTACCTTGAACCCTTGAACCAACTTTCAACCATCCTCAAAAAGACAATTCATAAAACCCTTAAAATACTATTGCAATAACCTAATGATGCCCTAACTTTCCCTCACAGTCAAGTGCAACTTTAGCGACTAACAGTATCAATGACAATTTTTTTATTCTTCAGGAAAAAGACCCATGTGAAATGAGAGAAATCATCAATGAAAGACAAAATGTACCTTGCACCTTCCAGTGAAGGTAAATTGATAGAAAAAACATCAATGTAAACCAATTTGAGTAGAATCTGTGCTCGCCACGCTTGTCCAAAGTCGAAAGGTGTTTGATGATGCTTTCCAAGTACGTAACCCTTACATGCACCTTCATGGGGAAACACCTTCGGTAAACCAAAAACCATGTTCTAAGTTTCTAGTTCCTGCAAACTCCATAAATTCAGATGCCCGAGTCGTTCATGCCAAATTAGACTTCTCTCATCAATGTGACCAATAAGTGTAGTCTGTTTAGATTCAAGTCAATTTGAGTCACAAAAAATGTATAAGTTGTCCATCGAGTCCAGAATCCCATCAATGACAATCAAATTCCCTTTGTTCAAATCCTAAACATAGAACCAATATGGACAAAATTCCACAATCTTACTGGTTTAAGTCAACTGAGAAACAAACAAAAGATTGGCACTAATTTTTGGCACATGATAGACATCAACAATTTTACATTGTTAATAAGCTACATCACCATGACCAACAATATCCAAATAAAAATCATCAACAACATAGATTCTATTTTCTTCGGCTTTATTTAGTCTCATGAATAAAGTGGCATCTTTTTCCATATGATGAGTGCACCCATATTCAAAAACCCATTCATTATGCACAGTGTGAGACATCAAGGCCTGAGAAGTCTCGAATTAGAAGGTGAAATTATCAGTGGCTCGATGAATAGTCGACATGCCTCCTTCAAGCCTCTTATCCTTCTCCTCATCATCTTGCTTCTTGAATCATTTCTTCTCGACATTTATAGTCTTTCCATAGTACCCACATGTCTTCTTCTTTTGACTTCATTGTGGTTGTATCTGGGGTCCCTGATTAGTATTTGTAGGTTTCTAGGTAGAAGCATCAGTATGCACTCTATTCCTAGAATCCATCTTGTCCTTACCCTTGAGAAAGTGGGCCTGGTGCTTACCACCAAGATTTCCTTATTCAATAAATCTATGATGATCAGTAATCAAAAGTTCACAAAAAACTTCAAAGGAGTAGTCCTTACCATCTTGCTTGCATGTGTTCCAGTTGGTGTGGAAGGTCCATACAAACACATCAAATGGTGTTCTCAAGTTTATCATGACCAAATCAATGAGTTGTCCATCCTTCTTCTTGTAGTTCTCTCCAAATTTTCTCAACTTCAACTGGGGTTCCTTAACATGTGCTAAATAGTCATCCTTTCTATCAAAGGAATGAGGATCAAGAGAGATCAATTATTTCTCCAACTATATGAAGTGGATTTCATCAACTCGGTTGAACAATGTCTTCAACTTCTTCCAAACCAGATGTAGACAATCAATACCACTAAGATTAAAATGAATTTCTCGTGAGATGTAGGTCGTGATGACCCATATAGCCTCATCCTTCTTTCCATAAATATAATTTTTTTTTGAAGCATATGTTGGATCTAGGATCGTGACCTTGGTATACTTCCATAGTCCCTTAATTTTCAACAAAGTTTCCATATATGGGGTCCATACTGCATAATTTGATCCATTCAGAACAATAGGATCAATCTCCGAATCCATCTTCGATAACTTAGATAGATTGATTTTGTTTCAATAAGTTCAAATCGGTAAACCACTATCACAAATTCAATCACACAACATATATGACTCAACAAGGTTTGCAGATAACAGGTCGAGTTTTCAAACCATTGGCTCTGATACCCTGTTGGAGAATGAAATGGAAGATGATATGAAATAAAGAACACAATACTATAGACAATCGAAGAAGAAAAATAAATTTTGAAGAACAAAGGTGGCGTCTGAAGACACTGTTATATCACTTAAGAACAATGTACTGTGATTAGAACATCACAATTCATATTGCACATCTTGATCTGCATGATCTATTGTGAAATCTCAAATCATATTCAACATATTGATAATGACCCAAGGGGTATTATTTTATAATCTCAATATATAACTGAATCCCACAGAACACAAAATATCTTTTCCACATATAATTGTTGGTAGTTAGAATTGGCTCCAAAAAATATGCTATGTCAAGTTGAATTGATAGGAATTGATCCGAACTACTATCCATCCAACTCATAGTCAATTGTAGGGTTGTTCGATTCATCAACCACATCTTCGACTATCGGTCTATTGTATGACCAACAAGCACATCGACTACCTGACCAACTGGTGTGGTATGTTGGTCGATCACCTGACCGACTATGTACAAATGTAGGTCAACCTCTCGAGTGAGTCTCGACTAAGTGAACCTAGGAGATGTATGATGAACCATCAATGCTTGTTGTTCCAACATAAAAGAGTCATTGGATACAGATCAATAAAAACTTATTGATCATGTTCATCAGTTCATGTCTACCAGGGAGAAGGGTGCAAATATTAAACAACATATTCTTCCTAAAATATTTGATCAAGATACATCTCAGACTAGAATTCTATTTGCTACATATTATGAAAAGGGTACATTGAATATAGTAGTGATGGAACCAAAAGAGCAAAAGAAGTTTACAAATATATCTAATGATCATATTGTAGTTCACCCACTGAAAAAATGGATATGCATAGAAAAACAAGAGAGAAGTTAAACATAGATGTGATGATAGATACCCTTGGAATAAATAAGCTACAAGTTATAAATGAAAATATCAAGAACCAACTAAAAAATGAAAAGTTAGCTAATAGACCTTTGAAGATAAGATTGGAGGAATTCAAATGTTGGGTAATGGATATGGGATTTAATCCACAAGATAAAACATCTGTGCAAGATCTAATGAAAACAAAGATACAAAAATCCAGGCACTGAAGAAAAGGCTCAATATCCTTGGAATTGATCATGTTTAAACTCCATAGATGGAGGTATTACAAAAATAAAAGGAACAACTTCTGAAACAAATGGTATAGATGGGAGACCAAATGGAAATGTATGAGAAGAATATTTAAATATCAAATAAAATATGTTCATCATATTTAACAGAGTTATCAGACCCAACAGATGGATTGTCAAGAGCATTGGTAGACCTGAACCCAAAGGGAGATAAAATTGAAAAGATGAAGAAAAACATTTCAACACAGAATGATGAAATCAAGGACAAAGATACAATTATTGGAGAATACTGGAAGTTGAAAGAAAATATGCTAACATGAATTGAACAATACAAAATAAATAATTTGGAAAACCATATCTGATAGGATCCAGACACATTATATGGGATGAAGTCATTGCTGAAGTTGGTAAGATTTGGCATTACTTCAAAATAATTGATGAAGAAATCATTTTGATAGATAAAGCATATGCAACTATACATAAATAATTTCAGCAGTTAGGAACCATGCCTCAAGTTTCTACCGGGATTATAAAGTTTCTAAACTCTAATTCCATAGAAGTACTGCAGATTAAATGTGTAAAGGACGGAACCAAAATGGTGATGGAGGCTGAAAATATTTTCACAAAAATAAATTTTCTACAACAAGATCAAAATAAATGTATAATGGTGAAAAGAAACAATGAATCATTCACTGACAAATTTGAAAATATAGTAAAAATGGGATTTCCTTCAGCATGGGATGATAAAGGGAAGCTTCTATCATTTGAAAGTTACAAGAATAATTTATTGATAATCAAGGAAAGTGAAGAAAAAATTCAAGGAATGGCTAACACTTTGAGAGGGAAAACTGTTGAAGAATTACTCATAAATGATTTTTATTTAGTGTACGAATTCTTCTGGATTAGCCACAGTAGGAGTCATTTTTATTGATGTTTCAAATCCAATACTAGGATCCATTTTCAGGACAATGAGTCGAAGGTAAGGGTTGCAGATCTACACAATAAATACTAACGATGCTTAAGAGTTAGGGTTCTCATGTCAGTGCTATAAGACTATATAATACCTAGAACCTCTTTATGATGGAGCACCATAATTTATTTAATGATTATAAACCTAAGTTTATATATTAGTGCAATGGTATATATAATAGTGTTTTTCGTTTAATTACTGTTAGGGTTATCTTAATGTTTATTAAAACTAATATTATTAATTATTAATTATGTAATACCCCTAGGCCGAACCCCAACTATAAATGTAAATACAAATGTACTTAAGCTGGTGAGCTATTTGATATCATTTTGTGTGCACCTTCCATGATATAGTGTGCACATGTACTACGCACTAAAATGATGAAGTGTGCACATTCCAGGATACCACACGCAACAAACTTAAGTGCGCACGATTTTGAGGCCAGATAGCTTTGTGTATATTTTGTGTTTTGAGGTCAGTGAGTCGGGATGCAGAAAGGATAATATATCTGTAATGTAAATGTAAACCTAATAACACACAAATATTAATGAAAAACACATCATTGCGGAAAACCAACCATGTAAAAGAGTATGAGGGACTAAACTCCACTAGTTATGGAAAGGGGGCTAAAAGTTAAGGATAAGGGGATAAGATAGGGAGCTTAAGCTAAAAAGGAATATTATATTAATATTCTTTAAAGTATAAAGTATGGATAGTTATTTTATCCTAAGTTATAACGATGGGGACAAGTGGGCCAAAGTAGTTCTCAACATGACAAGTGTCAAGTTAGGAACATGCATACATATAGTTTGGAATTAGTTTAGTTTCCAATCATTCCATCATCATTCACTCACTCATTCAACTATCCTCCATACCTTCCTGTCACGGTACCTGTACCAGTACATGTACCTAGTTAGCTTAGGAGTTAGACTGAAGAAGTGGGTTGTCAGGCCCATGGGATATTGAAGAGGAGGGTTGTCAGGCCCGTGAGAAATTATCTCTAGGTGAGAGAATTGCTAGGATTTGATTTCCCAAAGATGCCCAACTACAACTACAAGGCTCTCAGAATTCATGTCTGGCATGTTGTTGAAGCCCCAGAAAGGAAGCGGGGCAGCCGAGCGATTGTTGAGCAGAGAAAGGGCACATATCCTGGGGTAGGACAGGCATGTGGGGAACGAGGGACTGTAGGTTGTTAGTTCGAGTTGGCACCTAAGACAAAGTTTTTCCTATTGTCTGAGATACATCAGCCTCGTTAGGAATTCCTTTACCTGGGTGGAGTTTAAACCCAGCTCGAGGGTGACCCAATGCTGAGCGTTTTGAGCAATGTGGTCTAAGGCTGGGAGGAATGTGGAAGATCTACATGTATTTGGTGATATTTTTACCAAGATAAGTGTGAAGTGTGTGTTAAATTACATGCTGCATTATTATTTATGCATTTATTTTTATGGGTTTTTCCTGTGTGTGTTGCATGTATATTTTTATTATTATTTTGTATGAATATGTTCATTTGCATAGTTTTTGTATGTTTTAATTTTGTATACATTTTGAAAATTTTATATGGCATAGCCTAGTTGGATGTTGGGGATGCTACAATATGGTTCATAGCTTTATTTTTCAACACTGAGCATGGATGGTCAGAACAAGTTGAATAGAATCGAAATTTCACAGAGAATTGATTTCAAAGTGTCCAAATTTCAATTTATAGTGTGTCCATGGTAAAAATCAGAAGAAATTGCGTGGAATTGGGAAAAAGCCCCAATTTCTGTTGTTAAATTCATGAGAAATTTGAGAAATTTGGCCAAGTGGTGAGATATTCTTAATTTAATATTTGTTCTAGAAAACTAAGACCTGGAATTGGTTTAATTTGAAGTTAAAGGGAAGCGATGACAGATGGAGCAAGATTAGTTGATTAAAATTCTCAATTCATGAATTTAGTTTGGGAAAAAAATTGTTCCAGGAATGTCAGCCAACAACGATTTGTTGTTGCAGAGGTTGAATTGATGTTATCAAAGTGAAATTGAACAAATTTCATGGTTGCAGAATGTCCATGGTGAAAATTGGGAAACGTTTGGCAAAATCCCCAATTTCTGCAACGGAATTCACGAGGAATTGATGCACAAAAAAATGAAGGTGTGCACTAAAAATGCGTGATGTGCAGTGAAAATCTTGTAATGTGTGGAAAATAAGGGTGCATGGTTGTGCATGCTAAAATTTGGTTTTGCGGAGTACAAGTTGAGATGTACGAAAAATATTGGTGAGCGGGTGTGCGCACTTAAATTTGGCGTTGCACGATGCAGAGTTGGTAATACGCGAAAAAATAATGGTGCGCGGGTGTGCACATTTAAATTTGGTGTTGCACAGTGTAAATGTGGTAATTCACAAAAAATAACAATGTGCAGGTGTGGGCACTTAAATTTGGCATTGCGCAGTGCATAATTGGTAATGCACGAAAAAAATAACGGTGTGCGGGGGCACACACTTAATTTTGGTGTTGTGTGGTGCAGAATTGGTAATGCATGAAAAATAACGGTGCAAGGGTGTGCGCACTTAAATTTGGTTCTGCATAATGCAGAATTGGTAATGTGCAAAAAATAATAGTGCACATGTGTACACACTTAAATTTGGCACTGCGCAGAGCAGAGCTAGTGAAGCGCAAAAAAATAATAGTGCGTGGATGTGCACACTAAATTTAGCACTGCGCGGTACGGATTGGGTGGCACATGCACAATATTGGCACGTGTGGTGTGCGCACGCATAATATTGGCGCACGTGGTGTGCACATTGAGTATTGGCAGAGCGTAGATGAATTTTGTTGGTGCACGCACAATGTTGGTATGCAATGCATGCATGTTGAATATTCCTGCTACACGATGGTTTAATTAATGGTGCGCGCAGAGAACTGGTGCGTGGTGGGAGTGTACTAAAATTTCACATGGTGCGGTGCGTAGAGTGAAATGCGCACAAAATATTAGCATGTAACACAAAAATTATGCACAACAAGTATTAGTGCATGAACCAAAATTGTGCACGGTAGATATTGGAGCGTGACAAAAAAGTAGTGTGCATAGGGTATTGGCGCGACAAAGAAGTGATCCACATTGGTTATAGGTGCATAGAGAATGCGCTACCTTATGGTGTTCTTTCACATGTTAAATATGGGTGTACATTTTCAAATTTGTGCACACGAAGTCGTTTGGATGGTCTACAATAGTAGAAAACCAATGATTTTCTGCGACATTTTATACTGTTTGAATGTCATCTTTTTGCAGCGTGTTTTTGAGGCCCTAAACAACGTTTTTAGCTACTCAAAAACCATGAGAATAGAGTTTAATAGACTTTGTCTTTGCAGATCAAATGAAAGATATTGGAGAGATATTTCTAATGGTGCAAACCGTTCGTCATAAAAACATTTATGAGGAAGTTATAGCACAAATAGAGGAGGGTAAATTTTAAGACCCAACTAACTTCGAAAGGCCATAACTTTCTGCTCCGGAATCACATTGAGACATAGGAGTAGTCCATGGAAATCTATTGAACCATAGAAAACAATATTAGATATGAATTAAAATTCTGGGCATGTTAAAAATGTTTAATATGACAAAGAAGGTATTTGTAGCATTCCATACCAAAAACACTAATTGGTCTAGAACTTCAACAGGTTGTAACTAGCAGCCCAAAACCCAAAAAGAGGTGTAACTTGGGAAAACTATCCAAAATATGTATATGAAAAACCCAATTGAGATCCTACCAAAATTCCAATGGAATAGGTGCAAAAATGGATAACTACAACGTAGATTTGCACCAAGTTGAAGTGTGAACAAAAGAATTAATGGACAATTTTCAAATAACCATAAATTTCTACTCAAGACTTAGAATTGATCATGGAAGCAGACATTGGAAAGGTCTTGGACAATAGAACATAAATATTCACCTAGAAAATTGATCTGGACAATCAATTTTTTCAGGAAATCAGAAGAAATAATTATGATGCATTATTGAAGCAGAATTGTACATAATTTCAGGACTTTGTTAACTTATTTATCCTAACAAGTTTTGTTGGCTGCACATTTTGCAGAGTTAACAACAATTAGATCAGAACAGGATCAGGACAGAGTTCAAAATCATGGAAGATACACAAGGGGCTTACAACCATGAAGATGAGATTAGAGGGATGTATGTCAATATGGGTAATGAAGGTACAAATTCAAATGGACATGGAGAAGGAGAGGAAGAAAACATGAACTTGTTAGAGACCATTAAAGGTTTTCAAAAGGATGTCCAAAGTTATAAATATGATAATGAGAGTCTGATGAAATCCAAGGAGCAGAAGGAGGGATTCAACATAAAGTTAATGTAGAGCTTGGACATAATAGAAAAGAAGATGGATAAGGAGAATGACTCAATAAAATTAGGAAGACACAAGTCTCATGATGAGAGGATAAGAACAAGAAGTGTTGGCAGACATCACCATAAATCCACAAGGCATTACACTAGGAGAGCATATAGTAGTTTAAGTCCATCCCCTATCAGGAAACATAAGAGGAGGTCTAGGGTGGATGAGTTACAAGGAGAAATAAACAAAATCAAGCCTCCTACATTTGATGGTGAGCACAAGAAGGATGAGGATGTAGAGACGTGGATGCTAGACATGAGGAAGTATTTTCAATTGCATAATTACTCTTCACACACAGAAGGAAGAATTTTCATATATCAGCTCAAGGGAAAGACATATATATGGTGGGATCAATTTGTGAATGTGAAACACATTGATGATAAAAATGTTACTTGGAGGGAATTCAAGAGGTATTTAAAAAATAAATACTTGACTAAGAGATACTATGAAAAGAAAATAAAGGAGTTGTTTGAACTCAAGCTTGGGAGTATGACCATAGATGAATATGAAATAAGGTTTTTAGAACTGCTAAAGTATGTTTCTTTCATCAAGGAAGAGCTGGTTAAGATTCAAAGGTATTTGAGTGGGCTTCCATCATTTATCAGTGACAAGATACAATATGATGATCCAAAAACATTGGAGGAGACCATAAGGCGAGCTAAATTCCTTTATGATCAACATAAAGGAAGGACAAATTTCCAAAAATATTGGGAAGACAAGAAGAAAAATAAGATGGAACAAAGGAAGAAGGGGACTAAGCCACCATTCTTCAGAAATAATCCTCAAGGACAACCAACTTCTAGAGAACCCAGAATGACCGAGACAATGGGTAAAAGACCAAGGCAACCACCTATTCAATGTTGGGGTTGTGGGGGAGATCATATGTATAGAGATTGTCCTCACAGAGGTGAAAAAGTGAGGACTGTTCACAATGTACGACAAGCTAATATAGTGGAGGACATGGGAAGAAATGTACCTAGTATCTATGCAGCCCTGGAAAACAAGCAATATGAGTTTTAGTCACATAGTATTGAAGTGGAAGGTAAGGTCAACAACCAAACCATTGCTATTTTAATTGATTTAGGAGCTAGTTATAGTTATATTGATCCTAAGATGGTGGAAATATTACATTTTTCGAGAAACAAGCTTGGAAATATTGGTTGGTGCAGCTGGCTACCGGAGATAAAAGAAAAAAGAATGAGATGGTTAAGGCATGTCCAATGGACATGAATGGACTGAGCACCAGGGAAGATTTGAACATCATAGGTTTAGGTTTCTATGACTTCCTAATTGGTATGGATTGGTTGGACCAACACCATGCTATCCTCGACTGTTATAATAAGGAATTTACTTTCTTGGATGAGGAAGCAAACTTAAGGACAGTACAGAGAATTCCCAGGGTAGTAACCATCAGAGAAATTTCATCATTGCAGCTGAAGAAACGTTACATAAAAGGGTGTCAAATATTTGCAACACATATGGAAGAGACACCTAAATATAAGGTGTCAAATATTGAAGATTATGCAGTCCTAAAAGAGTTTGAAGACGTATTTAAATAAATACTAGGATTACCCCCTAAAAGAGACATTGATTTCTCCATCAAACTGATGCCTGGAGCAACCCCATTATCCAAGACCCCTTCCAGGATGAGTACACCAGAATTGAAGGAATTTAAAATGCAACTTGAAGAGATTCTGAAGAAGGGGTATATATGCCTAAGTGTGTCACCTTGGGGTGCCCCAATATTATTTGTGAAGAAAAAATATGGAACATTGAGAATTTTCATTGACTCCAGGCAGTTGAACAAGGTAATTGTGAAGAATAAGTATCCTTTGCCAATGATCGATGACCTCTTTGATCAGTTGAAAGATGCAAAAATATTATCCAAGATTGATATCAGGTAAGGATATCATCATGTAATCATCAAAGAAGAAGACATTAGCACTACTACTTTCAGAACAAGGTATGGTCATTATGAGTTCACAGTGGTGCCATTCGGGTTATCAAATGAATCAATTGTCTTCATGTGTTTAATGAATCATATTTTCAAAGAATACTTAGATAAGTTTGTCATTGTATTTTTAGATGACATTATTATATATTATAAGTCAGAGGAAGAGAATGAAACACCAATTGAGGATGATATTACAAGTATTAAGGGAGCATCAATTGTATGACAAATTGAGCAAGTGCTCATTTTATCAGAAGAAAATTCATTATTTGGGACATATCATTTCAGAGGAAGGGATGGTAGTGGATCCTGAGAAGATAGAGGCCATTAGAGGATGGTCGGTGCCAAATAATGTGACAGAGGTCAGATCATTCATGGGCCTTGTAGGCTACTATAGGATATTTATTGAAGGATTATCAAAGTTTGCACACCCAATCACTTCCTTGCAAAAGAAGGGTGTGAAGTTTCAATGGACATTGGATTGTGAAAAGAGTTTCCAACACTTGAATAATTTATTAACAAGTGCTCCAATACTAAGGATTGTTGATCCAAATGAAGACTTATTGTATGCACTAATTCATGTAAAGAAGTGCTTGGTGGAGTCCTCAGTCAAAATGTATATGTTGTATGCCATGAATCAAGGAAGTTGAAGGAGCATGAAAGGAACTATGCTACTCATGATTTGGAGTTGGCAGCCATAGTGCATGCCTTGAAGATGTGGAGACACTAACTCTTGGGGAAAAGGTTCGAGTTGAGGATAGACCATAGTGGTATGAAATATTTGTTTGGAAAACCAACTCTAAATTCCAGGAAAAGAAGGTAGTTAGAATTTCTCAGTGAATATGAATTTGATATAAAGCATATCAAAGGGAAAGAGAACAAGGTGGTTGATGAACTTAGAAGAAGGGTGCATGATTTGCATTCTACAACCATTAGAATGTACCAATCATATTTGAAATATAGAATCTTAGAGGCCGCAAAATCAGATTTTCAAAACATGGAAATAATAACAAAATTACAACAAGGTATTTTGTAGCAGAAAAATGAAGACTATAAGTAAGAAAATGATGAAATTCTCAAGTACAGGGGACAAATTTATGTACCAAATTCCCAAGAATTGAAAAGTATGATATTGAGATAAATGCATAATGTACCTTATGCTAGTCACCCAAGTTATCAAAAAACTATTGCAGCTATCAAGAGCCAATATTATTGGTCAGGCATGAAGAAAGAAGTTGTTGATTAATTGCCAAATGTTTAGAGTGTCAAAAGGTCAAGGATGAGCATAAACACCCAACTGGTTTGCTACAACCATTACCCATTGGTGAGTGGAAATGGGAAGTTGTAACAATGAATTTCATCACCAAACATCCCATAACAAACAAGCATCATGCTTCTATCATGTTAGTGGTGGATAAGCTTACTAAAGCTGCCCATTTTATTCCAGTAAAGCTCACTCACAAGGCAACCAACATTGTTGATATTTATATGAGAGAAATTGCTTGAATACATGGTATACCCAAGACGATTGTGTGATAGAGATCCAAAATTTATATCAAATTTTTGGAAAGGATTATTTAAGGGATTTGGAACAAATTTGAATTTTAGCACAAGTTATCATCCAAAATCAGATGGACAAACAAAGAGGGTGAATCGAGTGATTGAGGATATGTTGAGGATGTATGTGATGGATAAACCATGGAAATGGGAATACTACCTACACTTAGTAGAGTTTTCTTATAATAATGAGTACCAAGCATCTCTAAAGATGATCCCATTTGAGGAAATTTATGGCAAAAGGTGCAACACACTGGTAAGATGGGACAACCCAACATATAGAGTTGTGGTTGGGCTAGAATTACTCAGGGAAATGGAAGAGAAAATGTTGAAAATAAAACAGAATTTAAAGGCTGCTCAATACATGAAGAAAATATATGCTAATAAGGGTAGAAATCACAGGGAATTTAAAGTGGTTGACCATGTATTCTTGAAAGTAAATATGAACATAGGTTCCTTGAAGTTGGGAAATTGTTCAAAGTTGGCAGCTCGTTATTGTGGGCCGTTTGAAATCCTATAGAGGATTGGGCCTGTAACATACATGCTTTCCTTTCCTACATCAATGTCTATTCATAATGTATTACATGTATCATTTCTCGAAAAGTATATACATGATGCTAATCATCCCATTGATTGGAATGTGATTCAGGTGGAGCAAGAAGGCACCTTTCAAGTGCAACCGGTGTGCATATTGGACCAGAAGATCAAGTAGCTTCGGAATCGAGCCATAGAGATAGTAAAGGTCCAATGGACATGGTACAATCTTGAAGATGCAACTTGGGAGCATGAGGGTGCTATGCGGGAAGAATACCTGCATCGTTTTGAGGATTTTTGAAATTTTGGTTGTAAATGTGTATATATTACATTGAGGACAATGCATAAATAAGGGGAACGAGAATGTAATACGCTTAGGCCTAACCACAACTGCAAATGTAAATACAAATGTGCTTAAGTTGGTGAGCTATTTGATATCATTTTGCGTGCACCTTCCATGGTATAGTGCACACATGTACTGCACACTAAAATGATTAAGTGTGCACATTCCAGGATACCACGCGCAACAAAATTAAGTGCACACGATGTTGAGGCTAGAGAGACTTTGTGTATATGTTGTGTTTTGAGGTTGGTGATCCGAGATGCATAAAGGAAAAAATATCTGTAATGTATATGTAAATGTAATCACACACAAATATTAATGAAAAACACATCACTGCGACAGACCAACCATGTAAAAGAGTATGGGGGACTAAACTCACTAGTTAGGGAAAGGGGGATAAAAGTTAAGGATAATGGGATAAAGGGGATAAGCTAGGGAGATTAATCCAAAAAGGAAGATTATATTAAAATTCCTTAAAGTATAATGTATGGATAATTATTTTATCCTAAGTTCTAAGGTTGGGGATAAGTGGGAAAAGGTAGTTCTCAACATGAAAAGTGTCAAGTTGGGAACATGAATACATATAGTTTGGACTTAGTTCATTTTCCAATCATTCCATCATCATTCACTCACTCATTCAGCTGTCCTCCATAACTTCCTGTCATGGTACTTGTACCTGGTTAACTTAGGAGCTAGACCGAAGAAGCGGGTTGTCAGGCCCATGAGCAATTCTCTCTAGGTGAGAGAATTGTTGGGAATTGATTTCCTGAAGGTTCCAAACTACAACTACATGGCTCTGAGACTTCCTGTATGACTTGTTGCTGAAGCCCTGTAAAGGAAGTGGGGCAACCGAGGGACTGTTGAGAAGAGAAGGGGCACATTTCCCGGGGTAGGATAGACATGTGGGGAATGAGGGACTATAGGATGTTAGTTCGAGTTAGAACCTGTGACGAAGTTTTTCCTGTTGTCTAAGATACATCATCCTAGTTAAGGATTCCTTTACTCGGGTGGAGTTTAGTCCCAGCTCGGGGGTGACCCACTAGTGAGAATTTTGAGTAGTGTGGTTTAAGGCTAGGAGGAACATGGGAGGTCTTCACGCAGTTGGTGTATTTTTACCAAGATAAGTGTCAATTGTGTGTTAAATTACATGTTGCATTATTTTTATGCGGTTATTTTTATGGGTTTTTTCTGGGTGTGTTGCATTTATATTATTATTATTATTATTCTGTATGAATCTGTGCATTTGCATAGTTTCTATATGTTTTAATTTTTTACACAGTTCAATTTTTTTATGTGGCATAACCCAATTGGATATTGGGGATGCTACAAATTGAGTGGTAACACTCTTGGTACTAATATAGTAATCTAAGAGATATTATACTGGTGTATAATAATTTTAGTAATAATATCATCATAATAACTAGTGAAACTAGTGGTCTTATGTAGTAATAATAAAAGTAAAAGTTTTATAAAAAATATAAAATTTTTAGGTAGTGTTAAAGAGTTATAGATATATTAGTAATATGATGTTAATATACTAATAGAATTTAACCTAAGTAACCCTTAAGATCCTATAATAAAAATGAGAGTCTAGGGAGATCTAAGGAACCAAGCAAGGTTAGAATAATAGTATCATAGTGTTTAGGTAGAGTTAAATAAGAACTAAATTATTGTTATAAAGTTAGAAAGTGTAATATATATAATATTAAAATGCTATTAATATAAAGAATGAAAACAAATAGTTTAACCTAAGTAAACATTAAGATCCTCTAATAACAATAAGAGTTCAAGGAGATCTAAGGGATATACACATAGTTAGTAATAATATTATTAAAATAGATATTAATAATAGTATTATAATAGTTAGTAATAATAATATTATCATAATAGATAATAATAATAATATCATAATAATGCTTGTAGGGGTGTAGATCGGCTGGCAAGTGTCGTGTAAATGGAAGGAAATATGTAAAGGAGGTCTCAAGTTCGATTCTCACCCTAATTTACCCGTGTCCCATGCTTGTAGGTTGTGTGGACAGACCTAGAGGTTATAGTGGTAGAATATGGGAATCGACCCTGTGTCACATGAGTACGAGAACCACCCAAGTCGTTGATTCTACCAGTACAAAAAAAACAAAAAACAAAATAATAATAGATAGTTAATAAGGTAATATATAGTATAAGCTAAGAAAACCATGAAGTATTATAATAATAAGAGAGTGGGGAGATCTAAAGGAACCAATGGAGAAAAATAAGAGTAAAACATAAAAGAAGAAGAGAGAAGGAGAAGGCAAACCCTTTTTCCAAACCTAATCATTCGTTGTCTCTTTGTTGGATTATTAAGGGGATCCAATTGTTTCTTAATTCCAAACCACCATCTCTGTTTATGTTGTTAGGATGCTTGATTTTCTCTATGGCTTCTCTAATACGTTGTTTGTAATAGTGGTTTTCTTTAGCAATGATCTTGGTGTACTCTAGTTATACATGATGCTTTGTTTTCAGAGAGTGCTCTACTAAGGCCGAGGTGAAAATGCATTCGTTCTTAATGTCCCCTTCATTTTATTTAATCCTTATTTGGAATGATATTCCAGTCCCTCCAATGTAGCTCTTCCCACATGAGCATGAAACCTTGTAGACACCATTTTCTTGGAGTTGGTCTATGGGGTCTTTTACATATCTCATTCTTTGCCTAATGGTTATTATAGGTTTTAAAGAGGTAGTAATCTCCTTTCTTTTCAGTATTTTTACAATTTTATTTGTGACCCCTCAGATGTAGGGAAGATATTCCTTCATATTAACAGATTGGTTGTTTCTAGAGATGGACATTTTTTCTTATTTCGTTCTTAATGTCCCTATCTCTGTAGTCTATATTCCTAAATACTTTTGTAAGGTGGTTTATCTCTTGTTTAGTATGTTCATCATCTAACATTATTGTTTCCCTTATTGATAGGTATATAGAATCCCCATCTTTAGTGGAGGGTGGTGGTGGGATTCGACATGAAGGTAGATATCTATGTGGATTTTCTTCATAAAGACCCTATGGCCAAGAGAACCATATGACTTCCTGATGATAAGAACATAAAGACACATGATGCTCATGTTCTCTTCAAGTACCATGGTGAACTTGATGTCATCATAAATTCCATTTAGGTGTTGAAAAAACTTGTTTAATTCCTCTTTCCCATGAGGCCACCTGACGTTTGTATCATCCACATACCTCTTCAATCTAGAGGGTTTTAGAGGGTATGATTCAAGAGCCTTCTTTTCAAATTTCTCCATGAAGAGGTTGGAAACAATTGGGGATAGTGGGGACCCCATGGCCACACTAATTATTTGTTCGAAAAACTCTCCCTGGAAAATAAAAAAGTATATCTCAAACACACTTCCACCAATCTTGCAGTTTGAGGATATGTGACTTCTTTTATAACTTGAATGGATTCATTTAATATAATTTTTTTAAAGAGTGAAACCACATCGAAACTAATGAGCATGTCCCCTGGTTCTACCTTTTCATATTTAATGAGTTTTACAAATTCTTTTGAGTATTTTATATAAGAATCAATAACTCATAATAAAGGTCCTAGGATATTTGCTACATGCTTAGCTATTTTATAGGCCGGGGAGACAATTGTGTTGACGATTGGTATGAGTGGAATAGCTTCTTTGTGAATCTTTGGAAGTCCATAGTTTCTTGGGATGATTTGAAAATTAGGAATAATTCTCTTTTTTGTTATTTCATCAAGGTTAGATTTTTTAATGACCTTATTGACCTCTTTGATAACCTTGTAGATAAGGTTGTTCCTTAGCTTCCTGTAACTGCCACTAGTGGTGAGATTCTCCATCATCTTAGTGTTGTAGTCTATCTTGTTCATTACGACTATGACACTGCCTTTTTATTCCTTAAATAATACTATGTCCTCATTATTCCTTAAGTTAATGAGGGCTTCTTTCTCCTTCCCGTTTAAATTGCTCTTTGGTGGTTTCTCCATTCTTAGAACCCTAGCACAATATTGTAGTATGAAATCTTTGTCCTCATCATTCAAGTTTTTAATGTTGTCCTCTATGCTGCAAATGATGTTTCCCATGGGGATGTGTTTTGGGGATGCAACAAAGCCCAAGCCTTTACTCAAGATATTAATTTCATCATTACTAATTTAGGAAGAAAACCCACATAGATAGCTACCTTCATGCTGAATCTCACCACCACCCTTCACAAAATATGGGGATTGTATATACCCTAGAAAGAAGGGAAACACAAATATTAGATGATGAACATCTTGAACAAGAGATAAACCACCTTACAAAAGTATTTAGGAACATAGGCTACAAAGATAGGGACATTAAGAAATAAGTAAGAAAAGAAGAAAAAGTGTCCAACTCTAGAAACAACTAGTTCAGTGATATGAAGACATATCTTCCCTACATCCAAGGGGTGACATATAAAATTATAAAAATCCTGAAAAGAAAGGAGATTACTACCTCTTTCAAACCTATAATAATCATTAGGCAAAGAATGAGATCTGTAAAACACCCCATAGACCAATGCTAAAAAAATGGTGTCTACAAGGTTTCCTGCTCATGTGGGAGAGCTACATTGGAGAGACTGGAAGATCATTCCAAATAAGGATTAAAGAAAATGAAGGGGACATTAATAATGAATTCATTCACAACTCGGCCTTAGCAGAGAACTCTCTCAAAACAAAGCATCATGTATGGCTAGAGGACACCAAGATCCTTGCTAAAGAAAACCACTATTACAAACGATGTATCAAAGAAGCCATAGAGATAATCAAGAATCCTAACAACATAAACAAAGATGGTGGTTTGGAAGTAAGAAATAATTGGCTCCCCTTAATAATACAACAAAGAGACCATGAATGATCAAGTTTGGAAAAATGGTTTGCCTTCTCCTTCTCTCTTCTTATTTTTTGTTTTACTCTTAGTTTATTTTAGGAAATGAGGAACACTTCCACACTAAAACTGGCAGAAGAGAGGAATAAATATTTAATCAAGAAATTAAATGAAAAATAAAACACACAATACACAGAGATTTACCCTGGAAACCCAAATCGAGAAAACCAACATTCCTTGAGTGTTCTACTCTCTTGTTGTCTTATTCATTTAGAATAAAAGGTTACATGTCTAACCTTGGTCCACACCTAAGACACAATCGAAAGAATACCTTCTTGCTTTATAAAAGAACAACCATGTAGCCAATTCAACTTACATATACATGACCAACAACCTATAAAACAATTTATCTAAAGATTAGCTATTACAACATTACAACACGCCTTCTTTATAGGATTTACAATAGGAAAATAAATAAATAAAAGGAACCCAAAAATGGTTAGATATCCATGTAGATAATTGGCTATGAATCCCTTGAATCTTGGATTTTTGTTACATTCGACTACCAATTCAGATTACCAGTCGACTATCAGGAGACCTTCATTCGATCTTCAGTCAGTTTCCATATACCCTCCTACTGACCTCTTGTCAGTTGAATTCTTAGACTTGTTGTCAATATCTTTGTCTTTCGAATTCAACTTTACTCAGTCAAACCACCTCGACCTTTGACTTCCACTTTACCCAGTCAAACCACCTTGACCTTCTACTTTGACTTTACTTGATTGAACCACTTCGATCTTCAACAGTCAGTTGATCCACCTTGACTAGAATTTCACTGCAAAGAATATAACAACCCAACATTCTCCCACTTATTGTTTTCTTTGCTGAAATCGAGAGACCTCTGAAATTTAATTCACAGACCCAAGGTAGAAATTCCCATTACCTCTCTGCATGAAGAGAACTTCACAACACTCACATACTTGGTTAAAGAGTCTTCTATGTTTTCCAACACATCTACTTTCACCAACAACGCCTTGTTTCTTTCCACCATGTCTCTCATGAAAAGGCACTGTACATCAATGTGCTTAGTCTTAGAATGACAAGTTGGGTTCTTTGCCAGAAATATTTCACTTTGAATGTTGCATCTTATATTCATATCCCTCTAATCAAACCTAATTCCTGAACAAACCTTTGCATCCATACAACTTCTTTGATTCCATGAGTGACTGACATGTATTCAACTTCTGTTGTTGACAAGTCTACGATCTCCAATTGCTTACTCATCAAACCGATCCATTGAACATTTTGAACACATATCTAATGGTCGACCTCCGTCGATCCATATCTCCATCCCAGTCGGTGTTGACAAAGACATGTACATTTAATTCACTGTCACCTCCAGGTTTTACTTGGTATCATATAACATAATATTTTGTGCCACACAAATACTTGAATACTCTCTTGAGAGTTATCCAGTGCTCCTTCCCAGGTGTCAGCATGTATCTACTCAACACTCCCACTACATGGGAAATGTTTGGTCGAGTGTAGACCATCGCATACCTTATTCTACCAACAACACTTTCATAGGGAACACATGCCATCTCCTTTATTTCCTCCCGTGTCTTTGGACATTGTTCAACATTTAGCCTTTCTCCCATAAGAATTAGAACCTTCACATGTTTGCAATCCTGCATGTTGAAATGTTTCAAGATTGTTTCAATATACTTTGTCTAGTTCAACCAGAGCTTTCTAGTTGCTCAATCTCTCTTAATCTACATTCCCAGAATGAATTTCGCTGCACTAAGATACTTCATGTCAAACTTGGAGGATAATTGCTTCTTCACCTCCTTTATTGCATTCATGTTGTTTCCTATCAGCAACATGTCGTTGACATACAATAATACATATATGAAAAGCCCACATTCTTCTTTGGAATATATGCAGTGATCAACTTTGCTTCTCACAAATCCCAAACTAAGGATGTATGTGTCAAAATTTTGGTACCAAATCCTTGGTGATTTCTTTAGACTATAAACGGATCTTTGAGTTTGCACACCAAATATTTCTTTCCCTTTACTACAAATGCTTAGGATGTTTAATGTATATTTCTTCTTCTAGGTTCCTGTGTAGGAAAGTTGTCTTCACATCCATCTGTTCTATTTCTATATCAAACGTTGTATCCATATACATTAATACTCTAATGGAAGTTAATTTTTCAACATGGGAAAAAATATCACCGAAGTCGACTCCTTTGACTTGGGAATACCCTTTCGCTACCATTCAAGATTTGAATTTCTTGACTTGACCTTCTGTGTTCATCTTCTTCTTGAATACCCATTTTCTACCGACATGATTTCTTCTACTAGGTAATTTAAGTAAGTCCCATGTCTCCTTATTGTGTAAGTATTCCATCTCTTCGATAATGGCATCCTTCCATAGTTTTCTCTCTGTTGAGTCAACTGCCTCCCCGACCGACTTGGGCTCATCATCGATGGTAGTTAACAAAAATGTGGAATGGAAGTCGGGTTGACTATACCTTTCAACTTGTTTTATTACTTTTTCTGGCATCCTTACAAACAGGGTCAGTTGTTCCACCTCTCCTTCTAATTCAGTCGACTCATATGATTAATCTTCTTTGTTTCTTATTTAAAACCACACCTTCTATGCATTATTCTCAATATGAACAATTTCTTCTGGCTCATACTTACTTCTGACTTCTATGAATACCACATCTTGATTGTACATTGTTTTCCTTGATGCAAGATCCCAAAGATTATATCCTTTCACTCCTTCTTTGTATCCAATGAAAATACACTTCACTACCTTCTTGTCCATCTTGATCCTATTTTCCTTGGGAACACACATAAATGCATCACAACCAAATACTTTGAGATGTGAAACTGAATGCTTCTTATCAGACCATACCTAATTTGGAGTCTTTTCGACTAACATCGATGAAGAATACATATTCAACAGGCATTTTGCAGTGTCGAGTGCATCTGTCCAGAATTCTTGTGCAAGTGCAACACCACTGAGCATGTTCCTTGCCTTGTCCATCAATGCTCTATTCATTCTCTCAACAAATCCATTTTTTTGTGGGGTATATGGTGGTATTTTGGCATGGTATTCTACACTGCTTGCAAAACTGATCAAATTATTTTCCAAAGAATTCACCACCATTGTCAATTCTTAGCAACTTAATCTTCTTATCTGTCTGGTTTTCTACAAGAGATTTAAACTCTTTGAATTTCTCAAAAACCTTTGATTTCTTCCTTAGGAAATATATCCACGTCTTCTTGCAAAAATCATCTATGAAGGAGACATAATATAATGATTCACCAAGTGAAAGCACTGAAATAGGGCCAAACACATCAATATGAACCAATTATAGAATCCCATTTTCCCTTGTCACTCCAGAAGGGAACCTCACCAAACATCTTGATTCGACTGTGTATTGGTCGATTCCAGGTACACATCACATCCATTATCTGGAGTTGTCTTTCTCTCAGTCGACTACTTCTTGTTGGATACTATGCTGACTTCCATTGCCTTCATATTGTAGTCCCTTTTGTAATGCCCATATTTACCACATTTCCAATATCTTCTCATCAACTGAACATGGGATTTAGATCTACCCTTTGAATTAGACCTTCTACTAGTGAACTTGTCTTTATCTATCAACTGGTCAACCTTCACCACTAAAGAATCTTTGGTCGATCCTTACATGTTCTTCCTTCTCATTTTTTTTGACAATATAGATGCAACCATGCCTTATAGAACTAATGTGGTGGTATTACTCCCAATAGCCATGAATAAGCTATCCCAGGAGTATGGAAAAGAACATAATAGGATAATACACTTCTCATCCTCAGTGATTTTAATATCCACATAATATAACTGGATTATAATGGTATTAAATGCATTTAAATGCTTATTCACTAAACTTCCCTCACTTATCCTCATAAGATACAATTTATTTCTTAGAAACAACTTGTTTACCATGGATTTCGATTAGTATAATCTTCCCAACTTGTCTGACAATTTCTTGGCTGAATCTTCACCTGAGACATTCAACAGTACCAAATCTGCAAGACAAAGTCGAATCGTACTCATTTCTCTTATCTCAAGTTTCTCCCATTCTTTCATCAACATACCTGTCAACATGGTACCTAGACATCCTCTTGTCCATTGTTCTCGATCTACAAGGAGATTTTCAATTTTAAGCTTCCAAAGCTCAAAATTCTGGCCATTGAATTTTTCGATCTCTATTCTCGAGCTTCTCACCATTATTTAACACGATATTTAAATATTTATGACTTATGAATCTTACTGAACCTAGAGTTTATCTCAGATCCAAGGTTGTTAAACCAATCTCTAATACCACATGTTAGGAAATGAAGAACACTTCCATGCTAAACCTAGCAGAAGAGAGGAATACAGATTTAATTAAGAAAGTAAATGACAAATAAACACACAGTACACAGAGATTTAACCTAGAAAACCAAAATTCCTTTAGAGTTCTTCTCTCTTGTTGTCTTATTCATTCAAAATAAAATGTTGCATGTCTAACCTTATTCCACACCTAAGATACAATCGGCATCATACCTTCTTGCTTTACACAAGAAAAACCCTGTATCCAATTTGACTTGCATCTACATGACCAACAACCTATAAAATCATTTATATAAAGATGATCTATTACAACATTACAACATGTCTTATTTGTATTATTTACAGTAGGAAAAAACCTAAATAAAAGGTGCCCAAAAATAGTTATAGATCCATGCATATTATTGGCTACAAATCCCAAAAATATTGGGATTCTGTTACAATCGACTACCAAGTCAGATTACTAGTCGACTAACAGTAGGCCTTCATTCGTACTTCAGTCGGTTTCCACACGCTTGCCTACCGACCTCTTGTTCATTAATGATCCAGATGGATCTTGGTGGCCATCCACCTTTTCCATTGAATCACCATTTTGAGCCTGTGGTTTTGATAAACCATAACATTCACCCTTTTGATGGGGAATGGAATGTAATGTCATCTTCATTTTTTAATTACATACATCATGTAATGGTCTTATGTACATGCATACAACTTAGTGTTAATGCATCGGGTCCCATTAGAAATTTGCAGCTAAGCGCACTCGGCTAGAGTAGTACTGGGATGGGTGACTGCCTGGGAAGTCCTAGTATTTTACATGCCTATGGAATTTTATAAACTTGGTCCAATTTATCCCACATGCATAATGGGAATTGTTCTTCTCTCACTCTCTAATATATAATTGAGGTGAAGGAGGCCCTTTAAGCAAGCAATGGAGTGTGAGGTAAAGCTTCTTGTGAATGAAGCGTAGCCAAGATCTCTTTCTTTTTAGAAATAAGCTACCCCATTCTTCCAGTTTGTGTTCTACTGTGTTTTTCTATCTTATTTGATAATAGAAGTTGGATTTCACTGTATTTCTGTGTTCTCTTCTATATTTTTGTGTATTTCATTGCTATATATCGGTTATATTTTTTCCTTCATTTCATTCTCAAAATAATCCGGATCAGTGGTATCAGAGTAGCCTGCTCCTTGTCATTTCTCAGAGAAGGTCCCCGACGAGGTCAAGGTATAGAGATTTGGGTCTTGAGATAGTTTCTCTTGAGGACAACCACTCTCACTAGCCTAAGCGGTCTCCGATGGCAGAAGAAAAGAGAGATGACAGAGCATGAGATCCTTTCAAGACGTTTCTTGAAGAAGCCCTTGTGTGACAAAGGAACACAATGATGGACAACTTCGCTCAGATCCTTCAAAGACTTCCGATGGCGGCAGCTAAGGCATCTTCAACAAGCAACTATTTTGCAAGTGCGACACCCTTCAAGGTACAAGTCAATTTCTATATCCCCGTATTTGAAGGTCAGATAGATGCAGATGCTCTAGAAAAATGGTTGAATATGCTAGAAGGTTATTACTTTGTCCAAAAATTTTCCGACAGTGAAAAGATCACCTTCACACTCCTTAAATCCCTTCCCCATGTCAGATCTTGGTGGGATGGTTGCTGGGAGAGTTACACCAAGGATGAATCTACACTATTTGGGAGAGAACACACTTGGGTAGCCTTTGCAAATGCCCTAAAGGAGGAGTTATACCCTGTCAGAAACTATGATGACCAATACATGAGATGGAAAACTCTACATTAGAAAAGAGACCAAACTATGCTGGCGTACACCAAATTATTTCTTACCTTTCACTCAAAGATGGGTATCAAAGACTTTGAGTGACACCTGGTTTTGAAATACCGCAATGGTCTACATAGGTACATCCAAACAGAGATGGATTTCTTGGACATATCCTCATTGGGAGTTTCTTATCGATATGCAGTCAAAATTGAGAAGAAATTCAAGCAACCGAGTAAGTGGGAGAAGCATGGACATAGCAAGGAAGGCAAACCTCAAGAGAGCCAGTCCCAGATGTAGGCAAAGAAGGGTAACAAGAAGTCAAAGAAATACACTAGAAAGTGGTGTGAGTTCCACAACAACCCTTGGCATAACACTGATGAATGTCTCTCAATATAGTCATTGTTGGTCGAGCTCAAAGATAAAGATCCAAACCCCGACTTGGACTCTGATTTAGAAAATGATAAAAGGAGACAGGTCATTGATGCAGAACCCACTGCTACTATCGCATCTAAAACAATCTAACCAGAAGAGGATCTCAATGAGGGGGAGCGACTCTTCCATTCACAAATGTGGGTGAAGGTGACCCCACTACATTTTATTTTTGATAGCGAAAGCCAAAATAACATCATCTCATCAGAGGTTGTCAAGCAGTTGGATTTTCCAGCAAAACCACACCCGCAACCATACAACATCGGGTGGCTTCACCAGGGTCAAGATCTTTGTGTCAGCCAACAATGTCACTTTTCCTATGGCATCAAGCCCTTCAAGGATGAGGTATTATGTGATGTTGCCCCACTGGAAGTCTGTGATGTTCTATTAGTCAAACCATATATGTGGAGGCGTCATGTTATTTATGAGTCTCGACCCTGTAGTGTCATTGTTACTTTGGGGGGTCAACTATACAAGATACTAGAGGTAGTTTCAACTATTTACCCACCAAAACAATGCCACAAAGTAATCTATCATACTGCAAAGTTTAGCCTCTTCACAATCCAATTAGAAGGTAAAAATGAGGACACTTCAACCACTGTAGCCTCAACCCAAGACCTTTCTATCCAACAGAAGTAGAAGGACAAGATTGTAGAAGAGTACCAAGATGTTCTTATTGCACCTATGAGGGTGCCTCCACACTGTCCAGTCAAGCAAGGTTATAACAAAACCCTTCATACTCTTCATGCTGCATCTTCACCGACAAAGTCCTCCCACACTCAGGTATATCATGCAACTAGATTGGTTGAACGGATTCAACCCCTCCAACAATAGGTTCATGACAACCTTCAACAAGCTAAGCAAGACAACTTCTTTAGCAAGGAAAGCAACACACCAAGCTTCAGATTTAGCAGAAGTCTCCTCGTCTCCCAAGGGAACTTGAAGCAATGGGGACCATTTCTTCCTAAGGGGGGAGGAATGATCCAGATGGATCTCGATGGCCATCCACCTGTTCCACTAAATCACCATTTTGAGCCTATGGTTTTGATAAACCATAACATTCACCCTTTTGATGGGGAATGGAATGTAATGTCATCTTCATTTTTTAATTACATACATCATGTAATGTTGTTATGTACATGCATACAACTTATTGTTAATGCACCGAATCCAATTAGAACTCCGCAGTTAAGCATGCTCGAGCTAGAGTAGTACTGGGATGGGTGACTTCCAGGGAAGTCCTAGTATTTTACATGCCTATGGTATTTTATAAACTTAGTCCAATTTATCCTACATGCATCATGGGAATTGTTCTCCTCTCACTGTCTCATATATAATTGAGGTGAAGGAGGGCCTTAAAGCATGCAATGGAGTGTGAGGTAAATATTCTTGTGAATGAAGCATAGCCAACATCTCTTTCTTTTTAGAGATAAGCTGCCCCATTTTTCCAGTTTGTGTTCTATAGTGTTTTTCTATCTTATTCAATAATAGAAGTTGGGTTTCAATATCTTTCTGTGTTCTCTTCTATATTTTTGTGTATTTCATTCTTACATCTCAGTTATATTTTTCCCTTCATGTCGTTCTCAAAATAATTTGGATCGGTTGACCTCTTCTACTTGTTGTTGATGTATTTGTCTTTTGACTTCAACTTTACTAAACCACCTTGAAATTCAACTTTGAATTTACCCAGTTGAACCACCTCGACCTTCGACTTCAAATTTATCCGGTCGAACCACTTTGACCTTTGACTTTCATTTGAGCCACCTCGACTAGACTTTCACTGCAAAGAATATAACAACCCAATAATTTTCTCCTTGATATCCTTTAGATATCCCCACTCTCTTATTATTATAAGACCTCATGGTTTTCTTAGGTTATACTATATATTATCTTATTAACTATCTATTATTATGATATTATTATTACTAGCTATTATGATAGTAGTATTATTACTAAATATTATAATACTATTATTATTATTAATAGATACTTTGATACTATTATTACTAACTATGATTATATCCCTTAGATCTCCCTAAACTCTTGTTGTTATTATAGGATCTTAATGTTTACTTAGGTTAAACTATTTTTTTCCATTGTTTATATTAATATCATTTTAATATTATATATATTACACTTTATAACAATAATTTAGTTCTTATTTAACTCTGACTAAACACTTTGATACTATTATTCTAACCTTGTTGGGTTCCTTAGATCTCCCCAGATTCTCATTTTTATTATAGGATCTTAAGGGTTACTTAGTTTAAATTATGTTAGTATATTAATAGCATATTAGTAATATTTTTATAACTCTTTAACACTACCTAACATTTTTATAGCTTTTATAAAACGTTTACTTTTATTCTTACTACATAAGACCAGTCTTATTAGCCTTAGTCATAGTGGTGTAAGTTCCATTAAGGTCTACTAGCTATCTTCGAGTCAGGTACACTAGGCCCAACTTAGCCGAACTAGCACTTGATACTACTTTCATTTCTCCCTGAGCTTGAGGCGAAGAAATGGTCAAATACGGGTAAGAGTCTTCGCGGATACCCCTATTACCGATAAACCTAAAAAAGGAGTTAGAATGGGAAAAGGAAAAGGGGATCCTACGGGTTGGATTGCTCGTGCGTCCACGGGACAAATCCCATTTGAAATGCAATCTAGGCAGGGTCGGTGAGGTAAAGGAAAAAGGGACCCACATTTTTGGATAACAGTTTTGATGTGACCGTTTTTTGGACAAGCAGCTGGCCCATGAAGCGGTTCAAACATCTGTTTGAAAACAATGACAAAATAAGTTTCAGAAACATAATTTTCCAGGAAACCCTAACCCTAATTTTGTCACCACTAATTTCATCGACTATTATGATGTTATTATTACTAACACTATTATACACTAGTATAATACTTCTTAGATCACTATATTAGTACCAAGAGTGTTGCCACTTAATTAATAATTAATAATATAAGTTTTAATAAACATTAAGATAACCCTAACAATAATAAAATGGAAAACACTATTATATATAATATTACACTAATATATAAACTTAGGTTTATAATAATTAAATCACTTATGGAAATCCATCATAAAGAGGTTCTAGGTCTTATATAGTCTTATAGCACCGACATGATCACCCTAAACCTAATTCTTGAGCATCATTAGTATTTATTGTGCAGATTTGAAACCCTTGTTGTCGAATCATTGTCTTGAAGATGGATCCTGGTATTGGATTCAAAATGTCGATAAAAATGATTCCTACTGTGACTAATCCGGAAGAATTTGTACACCAAATTTCACACCACAGGAGTCTAAAAACAGATTTTTATTTACTCTGGCAAATCAAAAATCTATTTTCAATCCCTCCTACATATGAGAAATACATTGAATTAGATATCACATAAATGCAAATGAAGTCATTCATTAACTATCCATCAAATGAAAATTGAAATCTTCTAACCTAGACGCTAACTAAATGAGTCATCAAAACAATTGAAGAAAATTATGGATTCGAACAGTTGTATATGAGTAGCTGTGAAATAGGATCGAATAACCACAAGTGTTTATGATATAATTTGTATAAAATTCTAGAAAAGACTTGATGTAAAAAAAACATATTTTTTTCCTTAGGAAAAGATTACATATTTTCATAAAATTTTGAAGGCTTTGGGTGATTTTACATTTCTATGTTTCATTCCATGTGATTCCTATTCTTTTATGTTATTTTCATATCCATAATTTCTTCTTGAATGTATATGATACTATACATGTGATAATTTAGTACGACCACTACTATTACAATTGTAAATGAATCATTAAAGGTACAATTTTCTTAGATATAATCTAAGTATTGACAAGACCCGTGCTTAATTCATTATGCCTTGTGAATAGAAAATAATTGTTCCTTTTTTTTCATTCTATATTTTAGTCTAGATACATTTTATAATAATTTCTTCTGCTTGAAGGGTTAAATAATATTTATCAAGAAATATACATTATTTTACTTTCAATTTTCTTCTTCTTAATTCTTCTTTCATTCATTAAATATTTAATTGTCTGAAACATTGAAATTATTCCCTCGAATATTTATTTCTATGCCTTAAAGATTAGAAATTTAAGACTCAGGGTAAATCAACAAAACACTTTGTTTTAGGAAAAATAAACTTAGTCAAAATCCATCAAAGTAAAATGGATGTCTTGGCATAGTTTCCTATCTAGAAGCATCTCAAGGGTTACAACAGGTCCAATCCCTCAAGGAGTGTAATTTATCACCTTCTACTTTGCATGAATGTGACCAAAAAATGAAATAAACTATTTCTACTAAACCAATTTACGAGATTGAGGATGCTACTAAACTTATTGATGCTACTCACACTATTGGTGAAATGTTTATGGAAACAATTCTTGAATATGTTTTTTATATTCCTAAATTTGTTAGTGTTGTTGGTTATATTGATGAAGAATTTGTTATTTCTATCAATGCCAATATTGATCCTATGATATCTGCTACTAATCCCATGAGAAATGTTGTTGTGGATAAAGTTGTTTTTGATACTGATCTTTCTACTATAGACAATGGTGTTATGTCTAATTCTATGAAGGAGGTTTTTTTGATGTTTCTACAACATTTGTTGTAAAAATTTATGTTGAAGCTGTTTTTGTTAGCACTCTGTAAATTCCTAGAGGTTGTAAAAGGGTAGAAGAAATTTACAAGAGGTAACCTTAACCAACCACTTCGAAACTGGGATCTAGCCCTGCCAGTTTCAGAGAGGGATCTCTTTGTAAGATTTAGATTTATTTGGATTTCCAAATCTCAGGCTAGTTAAAAAGAATAGTACTGAGTTGTTTGTATTTTTTAATAAAATGGCTGAATGTAACTTACGCTTCCATTGGGCTATGGGGTCTGTTTTATAGAAGTGGAGATCAAAGACCAGTTTTTAGAAGACTTGTTTTACAGGGCAAGGTAGTGCACTTGCTGGATTCTTTAGAAATAAAATGATGGATTGTTGTAAAGGTGAGATATCAGTTAAAACAAAAAATCAATTAAGAATTTCTTTGTTATAACATCAGAAAGCAAACATTTAAATCTATAAAAGATTAGGAACAGAGTACACGATGGAAAATTTTGCAACTTTAACTTCTTTTAAAGATCAGAGTAGAAAAACAACATGATAACTAAGAATGAATTTTTTTTACGAAGACAAAGGAAACTTCACCAACAACTAACACGCAGGAATCCTATGAAACATCTCTTTGTATTACTGGAATGACCTCTTGATAAAAATTACAACGGTTACCACTTTCTCGGGCGTAAATATCAATCCTTAGTACTTCAAAGTTTGAAGTATTTATAATCAAAATTACAAACGACCCTATCATCAATGATCAGGATGTGGCATATGCTATTTTTAACTATCTAGATAACAAGATGAAAAAATATAGGAGCTGATGATGATGCATCGAATCTCTCATACTGATTTTGGGGAAGACCATTGGTGAGTCATTCATATGACTTTGACTATGCTGGATGCTGACTTGGACGAGACATTTATATTTACTCGATCAATTCACACAGCTCATCCCATCTTTGTGTACCGGGAATGGTAACTTTCAATAGTCGGTGATAGATTTCATCCATCTCGGTATACTTAGCAAAAGTTGGCTTAGTGAGGAAGATGTGCTTGATTTCGTGTTGTATGCTGAGGTCAGGCTGCAAGGTCTCCAAGAACGCTTTGCCTGTGATGTTGCCCTATATCCCTGAGAACTTGGAACTATCTTTGGCCACGATGGAAATCTTTTGCTTATAATCGGATAAGGTAATCAATTTATCATTTAGGACAAGTAAGCCAGGAAGGCCCTTTTTCTGTAAGGCCTCAAGCTTGTTAAAAAATCTCCGAACTCCAATATCCATGTTATGAGATTTCTCCTCCAGCTACAACATTAATCCCCTTTTGGTCAACACTCTTTTGACTTCAAGGATAGGCTCTATTCTGTCTTCAAATTTCAGGTCTTCAAGCTCTTTTGAATTCAGAAACTTGATGATCTCGCTAGCTACCGAGGGCATTTCACCTATCTCTCTTCTTATCCTTTCGATGGCTTGCCTACTCTTTATCACCAGATCATGTTTTTCGAACATGATTTTCACCATGGGCCAAATTTAATTTATGGTGTTGGAGATATCTATCCAGATATTTTCCTTAGCCTCTGCTAATGTCTTACCTACCACTATTTGTTTCTGATGCTGTTGTATTTCCTGCTTGAGCTTCTTTGATGCTTGTCTCTCAATGTTGTATCTTGTTTGGAAGGAAGAATTGAGTTCCTGGAGACTTTCAACCTCCATTTTCATTCTATTGATCTCTGTTCCTTGTAGAGTCATCTCTTCCATGGACTTTTCTAGCTCCATAGTTTTTTCCAGTGCTGTCAATGGAGTTGCCAATGGAATTTCTGTTGTAGTGGTTGTTGGCATAGCTACTGTATTGACTTCTGCAAGGGGAACTGCACTCAATGGAATGAATTCCATCGGGGTTGATTGTTCCTTATCTTTCAATAATCTTTCCAATTCTGCCTCCATTTCCTTTATCTGTGCATTCTGCTGCATGATTAGCTTCAACAATTCCTCTTTCTCGTCTTCTTCCTCAACTATTTCTTTATCTTGTGAATCCTCTGTTGGTGGCAATTTCAGTTGTTTTCTTAGAGATGCAATGTCAACATTCTTTTTCTTTAACATCTTCTCTGCTGCTTTTACATTTGAGGGATCATACCCAATCTTGAGCACCAACTCCTCTAAGGATTTTATTCTGTTATCCTTTGCAAAAGAGGATATCTTTTCCAACTTCAATTGGGTCTGAACATTGTTTAAAGATACCTATAACTTTGGTGCCATAGAGGAAGCATGTGCCAATGTGGAGAAAACCGTTTCTCCAGTCGTTCTGTGCAAATCCATCTGGTCAGCTGGATGGACTTGTTTGGTGTCAAAACCAATAGTTGAGATTTTGTAGTCAGCGATCTCTTTGGGTTGAGACACCTATGCTTGTAGAAATTATAGATGCATTCTTCCTTTCTATGTGTCAAAATCTTACAACAATTTGTGTTGTGTTGTGGAGGTTTGCTTCCAGAACTGAGCGTAGGTATTGTTGGTCAGCATCTGGTTCTTCTTTTTAATCATGTCATATGTTTCAAAAATGTTCAGAGGTACAGATCCTTGTGGATTTTGGGTGGTCATAGCTATATCCGTCTACTTCTTTGAAGAAGAAGTGGACACCAACTGATGTTTTCCCTCAATCACTTTGGTAGAATAGGGCTCTTCTTCACCAGACATGTGAGTAGCATGAGTGGTTTTGGGTCTCTTGCTGTATACCTGAAAATATTCTACTTATACCTCAGTGATTGAAGGTGTTAGCAACAATTCTTGTCTGGGGAACAAGAGTATCCAAGTCTACAGGTTGCACAAGAAGCACCCAAGCACAGCACGAAAGAACCTCGTTTCAGGCTACCAAGCAAGGAAGTGGACGAAGTTATGTTGTCTGCGGCCTAGATCCAACTATAAGAGCAGATCGACGGTCGGCGGGAAATCGCGGTTAGCGGAGTTGCACCAGGATTAGCACGATGGATAGCGCTTATAATACATTCAAGAAAGGAGATCAGCTGTCCATCCAAAAGGAAACGTGGTGTGTGATCATGTCATGTCGACATTCAGGAATTTGAAGGGTGAGGGGTTCCTCATCATTTTACATCTCGAAACCCCGAACCCCGAAATGCCGATAAGCGCCTTTCAAAGCCGAGCCCATGGTCCTAGCGCTAGGTGACGTTAAGAGAGCCCGAGAATGGAGGTAGCCCCCTTTTAATGACAAATCCATCTTAGTCATTCATCTGAAGGACACACGGCGCAAGATCTGAGCCACAAGTGGGGCCTGTCGGGATTTTCATAGTGAAAGTGCCGAAGTCATCTCAGCTGTCCATCCATCGATGAAAATCAAGTGCATTGGACTTAAAGGGGGCATGGATTTGGGCAGCTAGGATCCGCGCACTCAGATCTACGGTCAGGAGTGGATTCCGGAGGCCCCTCGCCATTCTACCTTTAAGCGGAGGGGGGGTCCAGAATCAAGTGTGCAACTCTTCAAAGGTTAGGATATGGGCACCTAAATTAGTGCCTTAGGCTTCATTCCACCCCCCCCTTTCCTTTCTACCT
>ML812042.1:182389-230274 GCA_009831015.1 Picea engelmannii | reverse complement strand
GTCTGGGATCTCTGGCCAACCATTGATCTGAACAAAGCTAGATCAGTCGTTGTTCCGAATGCACTCCTTAACCATCATGTCGGACCCCCCCCACCATTAAAAGTAGAACGGTAGGGGGGGTCCAGAATATCTTGTGGATCGTTGATTTGCACATTGGCGGGATGACCGTAGTTCTGAGCACACACTTTAATCACCTTTTCGGACCCCCCCCGGCCCCTTGATGTTAAAGGTAGAATGGTTGGGGGGCTCCAGAATCTCATCAGAGCCGTAGATCTAGGCACTAAAAGCTTAGTCGTAGATCTAGGTCTGATATTTAATCTCCAGGGCACAATTCAGTATATGAGGCAAAACTTAGGCTTAATGACCTTTTTTATGGGTTTTGTGCGCTTCTTCCCTTGCTTTTGTCACCATGGGGTTAGAAAAACATTTCACCATCAAGATCATGCATTTTTCATCGATCATCTTACATATTTTATTGAAAGGAAACTAACTAACCTATGTCCTAACCTATTCATTTGCACCTTTTTCCCAGCTTAGACTGTTGGGTTAAGAAAATACTCTACCTTGGGGCTATTTGACCAAGATTAGACTGTTTGGTCAAATTTATTCACTAGCTAACCTAATTACTTGGCTAAGATTAGACAGTTTAGCCAAGCTTATTCACTAATCCTAAATACTTAAATTTAAAATACTTGGCCATTTTTAAACTGTATGGATCAAGTCATCATCATTTCATGGGGCTTTATCCATTTTCTTTTATGCCCTCCTTATTTTTCTAGTTTTTTTTTATTGCTTTTTTCTTTTCTTTTCTTTTATAGAATGTAGCAATATCTGCAAGTCAAAAAACACTAAAGGAACAAAATTACAATCAATAGTTGATCCTATAAATTATAGGGTTATAATAGTTTCTAAACTCTTTAATGAAATCATGGATATTTTCATGGATCCTAATAACAAAGTAGTCACATAGATATCTATAGATCTTACTAATGAACTTATTGAGTCTTCCACTAACCTTGTCGAAAAATTTGATATTGGACAAAAAATTCTTATTAAAGAAGCCTTGGAAACACAAGGGGATAGTAATCCTTATACTAGGGGTTTACCTAAATACCATGCTACAATACCTATGAAAATAATCATAGCTACTAAACCTATTGTTCACTTAGTATGGGTCCAAAATAAATAAGAATAAGTTATTAGTTTTCTTGAAGTAGTTATATTAATGATGGGTGTTATATATGCACTAAAAAAACATTAAAAACCCTCAATTAAATTGTCAACCCAAGGTAAGTAAACTTAGAGTTGTGGAAAAATATTTGCCAAAGGTAGAAGGGCTAGTAGTAGTATATTCTAACTAAGGAAGTGGATATCTAAGGCTAATCTATTCATGCAAAGCTATCTAATGAGAAAACCCTACTAAGCAACTTTAAACTATGTAACCTAAGTACTTTTGGGCCAAGGATCGATGGATAGTTCTAAGAAAACAAATGAAAACCCTACTTGAAGAAAACTAGTTCAATCATGACAATAAGCAAAATCAACTATTAAGCAAAACGATAAGAAAATAACAAAAGCAAACTTCTTTAACTTGCCAACCTATATTCAATGAGTAACTACCCTATGAAAGAAAATAAATAAACAAGCAAGCAAAGACACCTAACTAACCTACTAGAGAAAGTAAACAAGTAAGCAAGGACAACTATCTAACCTACTAAAGAAAATATACAAGTAAGCAAAGACAACTAAGTAACCTACTAAAGCAAATAGACAACTAAATACTGCAAACAATCAAATTAAAACTTCTAATTGAACAACTATCTAGCCTAAGAGGCAAGTGGACTATGTTCTTAAAACTTCAAGACTATTTCTAATTCATGAAAGGAAATCTATTTAATTGAAATCAAGAAGAACTACCAACTAATTCTTAATCTATGATAATCAAGATACTATCTAATCTATCAAAGCAAAGACTATCTATCCTACAACAACAATAAAACTATGTTCTAAACTATGAAAGAAAGAAACTATATCTTTTATGATCTACAAAAGCAAGAATCTATATTTTCTGATCTATGAAAACATAAATCTATTCTTTTAACCTATGAAAGAAAGAAAACTATCCTTTAACCTATGAAACCAGGAAAGCTATCTTTTAACCTATGATAATTCAAATATAATGCTGGTGGTTGTGTGAATGTCTTTGGTGTCGGATAATATCTTGATGGCACTTGACAACAAAAGATAATTCAAGTGGTATAAGCTCAACACTGATCTCAATAGCAAAGTGAAAGGTATGGATTAAACAATCCAATGAGAATTTAGCCATGACAAAAGAAATCATCAATTACCCTGCATATTCATTTATTAACCATCAACAATATAATGAGATCATCATTATACTTCTATACTACATAAGAAAAACTAGATTCAACCATTAACTAAGAAATATATTTGCAATTTAATTCTAGGAAGGGAAATTACATAAATGAAACTATGCTACATCTATTCTAACAATTCAAAGTTCAAACTACAATAAGAAAGTGTTTGAAAACAGAAATTAAAACATGACATTAAAAGTAAGATGAAAACTACATTAATCAACATCTAATTAAACGAGATCTATATAAAACTGAGATAAGCAAGCTATAATGGAAATCTGGAATTAACTCTATCCATCCATCAAATCCTTTTCGAAGAGAACCCAAATAAAAACTTTGTTCTAGTATAATTAAAACTCTATTTTAAACTTGACTATAAAATCATAAAAGAAAGCATAATCTAACATTTAATTACACATGGGGTTAGTCTAGGGATTTGCAAATCCATTCCTAATCTACAATATCAATACATGTTAACACATCTCATCATTCTAACCTGCAAAAGAGAATCAAAACAATTAAACTACAACAAACTAATTAACACAATAAAAATATGTCTGTACAGAAAAATAAAGAGAACAATTAAATCATAAAATGCATGAACAACACAAAGATAGTTACTAGACTACTGGTGGCCCCCACAATAAGTCGTGGTCACTTTTTAAAAGAACACCATGCACTCAGCAAGATGAATTCACCATAAAAACTTAAAAACACAGTTATTGTATAATCTGGCAATGTAAAATGGAAAAACAGAGTAAAAACGTATTTATCCCTATCACACTAATGTATCTGATGCTTAACAACTATCTAACCATTTTAGTGGTATTTATAAGATTATGGACCAAGTGGTCGACCATAAGAGGGTCGAACCACTTCTAAATTCGGAAAATTACAATAAATCATGCCCTGACTGTGAAAACAGAGTGATCCAATAATCGCTCAGTTGAACAACCAAAACTAAGTTGTCAGGAGATCAGTAGCTAGAGGGGGCAAGCATAAACAAAACCCATGTTCCCGATTCTCCCATCATTGGCCACCAATACCATAACCGTCAAGTCGCCCTCCGTTTTTGTGCAATACACAGTGTTGGATAGAGTATCGGATCGGGTACTAGAACAAGTGTTGGAAGGAGTGCCGGATCAAGTGGAAGAAGCAGAAACGTGATGCATTTTTTCCCTTTAACACTAGAAAAATGTGAATTAGTTCTCGGAAATCATAAAACGTGATGAATTATACCCAATAATGACATTAAACATGAATCTCATGTACCTTATGTCGATCATACCATTTTAACATAAAATTCTTCAAAAAGCTCCTTCAAAAGATGAAAAACACATATGTACATGCAGAAAAAGTGTATAATAACCATCATAAAAGTGATCATATCCCTGGCCCAAAATTACCCCCAAACCTAAGATTTTGCAGGTCCCACTACAAAAAAAAAGAAATTGCCCTTCCTGATGAAACTTGCGAAGGAGGGGGTGGATTAACTTTAGAAGCTTCTCCCTCTTTCCCGGGGGGATTTTGAATTATGATTTTTGTGGTGTTTTAATTGCATCCAGAGACTATTATTGGTGGTAGTAATATCATCAACCTAATGCTGTAGAAATTTCATCTTGGCTTGTAGGACAATGTTATCATGGTGTAAATGACAACTCAGTGTTTCATGCTCTCTAAGTTTGAACTGTAGGGTTTGGATTTTTTGGAGGCTGTTGATGACATGTGAGGAATCCTTGAGATGTATATTATACCCTTGATCCTTTAAACCATGCAAACAATAATTTTACCTCTGCAAAATTAGTTCCAAAAGTGACTTCCCATAAGTGCAACAATTCTGGCCTGGCGAACTTGTGAAAAATAGGTATCAAAGGGACACCTATAACTACAAGACAATAAAACCTGTGTAAAAATCGAGAGGTTTTTTTATTTTTTAATATGTCCTTGACAAAAACCTCTCTTGGTTTTCAAAAATTCACTTTCAGTTGTTAGGAAAATAGGCCAAGAAAACATGACTAAAACAGGAAAAACAAAGTGGTTTATTTCCCGAAAAACTAGGCCTCTAAGAGAATTTAATATATCCAAAAACATAACATATATTTATAAACTAAGAGAGGTTATCATTTTTTAATATGTCCTCGATAACAACCTTTCTTGATTTTCAAAAATTCACTTCCAGTTGTTAGGAAAACACTAAAAGAAAATATGACTAAAACAGGAAAAACAGAGTGTTTTATTTTCTGAAAGCATAGGCCTCTAAGATGATAGAATATATCCCAAAACATAAAGTATATTAAAAAACTGAGCGATTTTATTGTGTTTTGGTATGTTGTGAACAAAAACCTCCTCTAGGTTTCAAAATTACTTTCCCATTTGTTCAGAATCCGAGCTTGAAGTTGGTTACTCAAAACTTGTAGAAGCGCAACGTGCTCTTAGCAGAAGCACAACGTGGTCTTTGATAGGGATTTTGGAGGCCTTCCTAGAGGTTTTTTTGGATTAAAGTGGTATGGGTGGAAATTTTATGATGCCCGCTACACAATGTAACCATAAAGCACTGCAAATGCCTTTTCCAAACCTCTAAAAAACTAACTTCACGTCAAGCTGTCCAAATGTGTAGAAACCCTCCTATAGCGATTGTATTTGGGGAATTTCTCTCAAAAAATAACATCTGTGCATAAGATGAAGGAGGTTTTTGTTTCTTGGTCTATTATTGAAAAAACCTCTTTCACTTTTGTCAAATTCATCTTCCTTAATTCATAAATCAATTTTGAAGTAGAACTTTGACCAAGATAATCATCTGAAAATTTATGACAAGGAATGATGATATGACCATGATGAAGATTTATGACCTTGGATGAGTGGAGGGAGTAGTATTGACACGTAGACACTCCAATGACAATTTTACAACCAAGATATGTCAAATTTTATTTGATAATTTTATTTTGAAAATATAACAATTTGACCTAATAACCCTATCAATCACATGAAGGAGTAAATTTGATCACTAGTGACTCAAAGAACTGACAAATACTAACAAAAGGCTTGGTTTGTACTGGTAGGCATGGTGAACAGGAGAATTGTTATTTCCTGTCATCAATATGTAACAATTCAAACAACTGATCCTCTTTTCATAAGCTTGGAATACAGATGATAGTAAGTATTTAGCAGTTGTAATCGCTCTGTATTTGTCACAAAGAGTAGTTAAGTATAAGTAGTATTGTATAGCATAAACATAAAAACGCACAGGAGCTTATAACACACACAATGATGTCAACGGTATATAATTTAGCATACAAATACAAACAACTGCTGATATAATATCCCAAGACTTTGTAAAAAGACAGTATGACAGAATTTTGACAGAAATCCTACTTCCTCTTCTCATGGGTTTTCTATACAAATGGGAAATGCTTAGCATTTTTAGCTCAGGAAACTACCCCCCAGACTGAAGATATGGCACGTCCTCATGCCATGAATTAGGAATAGGTTTCATGGTCTTCTTTCCCGATGAGGCTACAGGGGTATCAACAAGTTTCTTGGACTTTTGGTTCGGTAATGGAATATCTTGAGCATGAGGGTTTGGGTGGAGTAACAATCCCTAGATCAAGAGTCTTCTTACTAGTCTTGATTGTAAGATGAGGGTTTGCAAATTGGTAAATGAACTAATCCCATGTTTTCCCCAATTCGTCTAAGACAATTAGTTTGATAAGGCCATGGTGAAATAAGTTGTTATGGCGATTGGTTGCATTCTTCCTCACTTGGGAAGACATCCTCTCAAGACTCTTTAAGAAGAAAAATGGAAAATTCAATGGCTTATTGAACTGAAAGTGAGCTAATGATCGAAAGTGATAGGCTTTAAAGGAAAAATATCTACCTTCACATGTAATCAATCTAGTGATGACTATGATAGGGTTGATTAACTCCGCTTTTATCCACTCTTTGGATTATCCCTTAGATGTTCTGAAATTCGGTTTTGAAAACCCTGTTATAGCTTGCTCTAGGAAACTGGTGGTGTTTAAATCAGCGGTCTCCAACTCTTGGGAGCTTTGTGGCTGAGGCAATTGATTCCTCAAAGGCCACGAACATAGTGAATAGGAGTTGAGGTAGGCTAAGATTGTTCCATTGTTGTTGATTTTGCCACCATGCTCACTCAATCCACTTGCATAGAACATGTAATGTCAAACCTACAATGAACAACCCATAACAAAAATAAACCAATAGAGTGTTCTGTCAAGGACATATACAACAATTTATAGCACACAGGAGTTTAGCACTTCAAAATAAAATGATTGTTGATGTAATAACCTGTATCATGAAAATAATACAAAATTTTTACATAGATTTACTTCCTTAGGCAAGGATCATTTGTCAACTCATGAACCCCTCCCCCACACCTAAGTATTGTGACACCTCACAATCAAAAGTATAGGAAACCAGTCAGTTTTCCTGATATCAAAAGATTTACAGTTTGTAAAGTGTAAAGATAAATTTCACAGATTGGTCTGACAAGACGGTTAGAAGATGGCCCCACCTATAGGATAAAAGATCCTATATATAGATAATAAGAGGTAGGCAAGAGAGTTTCAAGATAGTCTCAGAGTTAGTTCCCAATGGAAAGTTTATGGAGTTTATTAACCTTAGCTTAACCATATATACTTCATGTCATCTTTGTCTACAAGTAATATTGTACATCAGGACAAGTTTAAATTTATTATTATTTTTTATCAGATTATCATCCTCGCTAGGTAGAATGTCCCACTGCCAGCAAGCCTATTCAGTACTCCGACAGGTTTACCTAGTCATACCATAGGCCAGTACCTGCTGCCAGTAGACCTGTTCAGTATCCTGATGGGTTAGCATCTTACACCCTCAAATACTAGCCCTCCATCTTTTAAGATTTTAGTATAAGATTGCTTTATGCAAGAAGATGGGTTGGATAGATCTGAAAACAACTTTTTCTTTGTTTTTATTGGGATGGTATTTATGTCAGAGGATGACTTTCCATTATATATATTCCTTAGTGATTGTCTTGATGTAAGGGGTACTTAAGTGGGCGTGGCCTATCTAAAGATATGATATAATCAAGCTATTTAGTGTGTAGTGGATGGTACCATTGAGAAAGAACAAAAAGGTATCTCTAGGATCAACTCACTTTGTTCTTTTGTAAGTTATTGTGATGTTTCCATTACTAACCGCTAATCAGACCTCCTTGTTACTCTTTAATAAATATACTTTACTCACTTACTCAGGTTTATTAGGGAAGCTGTACGAGAGACCTCTAAGCTTGATGGTTACGATGTCAATTCCTTATATAGTGGTGAAGGTTCAAGAGAAACTGATATTTATGATGCCTTGAGAAAAAGAAGATGAAAGTCTTTGCAAAAACATGGCTAATTACAACAAGTCATTATTCATTTGATGCTTAGCAGACAACAAGGTTCAAGTATAACAATGTTTCAAAGAAGAATCCTTCTTTTATATTTCCTTGAAACTGTCTACTCTTGGTGAAATAAATACCTACATAAGTCTCTAGAAAAAAAACCACACTCTAAAATATCAAAGACTAATGAGATCAATGAGATCAAGTCACTGTAACATGTATCTCATAGTTATTTTATTAAAAGAAAATGTAAAAGGAGGATGCATTAGACTTTAAGCTAAACTAACGACATGTAGCTTTTATTTACTATCCTACCCTACCTAAAAAGAAAGGGAAAATCTTTATTCAAGTGTAAGAACTCTTCCAACTTAACCATGTGTGGAGCAATATAAGAAACATACTCATATCCATATATGAAAAAGTTACCGCAGTGATTACCTGGATATGAAGAAAAAACCAACCTACTTGTTTTGGAATCAGAAGGTGTTGAAGAAGAGAATAGTATTGTGGTCTGATGACCTCTTGAAACCAAATTTCAATGTAATCTTGATGTTCATCAACAATATTTTCTATGCTTTCCTTCATCATGCTATGTAGATCCTCTTCTTCTAGATGATTGTTTTCTAAAGTACATAAAGGATCTGCTGAGATGGGTGTTGAGAACTCCTCAATCTCAGGTCTTAATGATTGCTCTCCACTGAATATAGTCCATAATTTTTCATCTTACTTTGCATTTTGGAAATGAAAATCATTTTGTAGCTTATAGGACCTTGATTCTTCTAATATTTCTAGAGAGGTATTCAAGTTCTTGGCTATTGTCAAGATGTGTTCTTCCAGAGAAGAAGAGATCCTAGTTGCTGCTAGGATTTGAGAGAGTTCTTCCAAACTAATGGTCACCTTTGAATTCATTCTCCTGGTAGTGGTAAGAAAAAAAAGGTTGTGTTGGTTGGTTCTGCAGAGGGCTCGAGTGGTCTTGCCTCATGTCCCACTATTACTGATGCTTCAACTTTTGTTCTATAGTGCTCCCTGTTTTAGTCTCTTTAGAGATTGCTTTATCTCTTTGGGTTGAGATAGCTCTTGTTGTTCGGTATAGGTCTTCGAAGTTTATGACTGGAACGTTCCTTCCCCCAAAAAGGTCGAAAGTAACCTTGGTTGAAAGGTCTGACGTATCTAGCTTTTGGGTCCCTAGGTCTGTTCATGAAAGAAATCAAAAACAAAAACAAAAAGCTACCATTTGGTTTCTAGGTCTATTCATGAACGTTAAAAAAAATAAAAAGAAAAACTACCATTGGGTTTGGGGGAACCTGCTATTGCAGATGCGCAGGTTCTTACCTCTTGTCTTAAATCTCCCCCGCCACCAATATAATGCTAAGGTCTAAGAATGATCTATTTCCTAACTACTTCTTACCTTGAGACAACTCCCCAACAATGACGCCAAAAATGATGGGTGTTATATATGCACTAAAAACACACTAAAAACCCTCAATTAAATTGTCAACCCGGGGTAAGTAAACTTAGAGTTGTAGAAAAATATATGCCAAAGGTAGAAGGGATGGTAGTAGTATAGTCTAACTAAGGAAGTGGCTATCTAAGCCTAATCTATTCAAGAAAATCTATCTAATGAGCAAACCCTACTAAGCAACTTTAAACTATGTAACCTAAGTACTTTTGGGCCAAGGATCGATGGATAGTTCTCAGAAAACAAATGAAAATCCTACTTGAATCAAACTAGTTCAATCATGACAATAAGCAAAAGCAACTATTAAGCATAATGATAAGCAAATAACAAAATCAAATTTCTTTAACTTGCCAACCTATATTCAATGAGTAACTACCCTATGAAAGAAAATAAATAAACAAGCAAGCAAAGAAACCTAACTAACCTACTAAAGCAAGTAAACAAGTAAGCAAGGAAAACTATCTAACCTACTAAAGCAAATAGACAAGTAAGCAAAGACAACTAACTAACATACTAAAGAAAATAGACAACTAACTACTGCAAGCAATCAAATTAAAACTTCTCATTGAACAACTATCTAGCCTAAGAGGCAAGTGGACTATGTTCTTAAAACTTCAAGAATATTTCTAATTCATGAAAGGAAATCTATTTAATTGAAAGCAAGAAGAACTGCCAACTAATTCTTAATCTATGATAAGCAAGATACTATCTAATCTATCAAAGAAAATACTATCTATCCTACAACAACAATAAAACTATCTTCTAAACTATGAAAGCAAGAAACTATATCTTTTCTGATCTACAAAAGCAAGAAACTATCTTTTCTGATCTATGAAAACATGAAACTATTCTTTTAACTTATGAAATAAAGACAACTATTCTTTAACCTATGAAACCAGGAAAACTATCTTTTAACCTATGACAATTCAAATATAATGTTGGTGGTTGTGTGAATGTCTTCGGTGTCGGATAATATCTTGATGGCACTTGAAAACAAAAGATAATTCAAGCGGTATAAGCTCAACACCGATCTCAATAGCAAAGTGAAAGGTATGGATTAAACAATCCAAAGAGAATTTAGCCATGACAAAAGCAATTGTCAATTACCCTGCATATTCATTTATTAACCATCAACAATATAACGAGATCATACCGTTTTAACATAAAATTCTTCAAAAAGCTCCTTCAAAAGATGAAAAACACATATGTACATGCGACAAAAGAGTATAATAACCATCATAAAAGTGATCATATTCCAGGCCCAACAATTAAGATATAAAGTTGCTATGCCATTCTTGAGGAAGGGGTTTCCAACCCTTATTCAAGAATCCCACCAAGGAGAATATTAATGTAGAGGAAATTATGGTTGATCCTTCCCTAGGATCTCTTTCAATAAGAATACTATGCTTTATTAAGCGTAATTCAAACTTTCCCTAGGTTCTCTCTCAATGAAAATACTATTCTAGGGGAAGGGTCGATAAACCCTTTTTAAGGATCCCCCGTGTTGAGAAAGTTAATCTAGAGGAAGGGTAGACCAACCCTTCACAAGAGTCCCTTTGAAACAAATATTTATCTAAAGGAAGGATGAGGCAACCCTTCCTAGGTATCCTCTTCAATGATAATATTAAGTTGGAGGAAGGGTCAATTGACCCTTCCTTGAGATTGTCTTCAATGATAATACTAACTTGGAGGAACAATTAATCGACCTTTACCTAGTATCCCACTCAACAAGAATATTATTCTGAAGGAAGGGTTGGTATATGTAGAGGAAGGATTGGCCAATCCTTCTTAGGATCTTACTTAAAGATAATATTAGTCTAGGGGAAAGGTCAAATAACCCTTCTCTAGAATCCAACTAGATGAAAATACTAATATGAAAGAATGATTAACCAACCCTTCATTGGAATCCCCCTCGATGAGAAAACTAACCCGGAGAAAGGATTGAATGAACCTTCCATGATACCCCATGATACCCCACTTGATGAGAATAATAATATATATGAAGAGTAGGATTACACTTATATTATGCTCCTACTAAATGAGAATACTATTCTAGATAGAGGAAGATTCATTTAACCCTTATTCAAGCTCACATTTGATGAGCACATTAATGTAGAGATAGCCTTAGTCAATTTTTATTAGAGATATCACTCCACAAAAATACCAATCTAGAGGAAAGGTCATTCAACCATTCCCCAACCTACCCCTCAATAAGAATATTAATCTAGAGTAAGGGTTAATCAATCATTTCCCAGGCTCCCATTTGATGAGAATATTAATCTAGAGGAGATGTAAATTGAATGTTCCCCAAGACCCCTCTCAACCAAATACTACCATAGAGGAAGGATTGATTAACCATTCCTCAAGATCCCACTCGATGAGAATACTAATATAGACAAAGGGTCTACAAAAAATTATCCATGGCCCCCCTCAATGAGAATGCTAAGCTAATGAAGGAGCATTGTTAGCAAAGCCACATGGGATGACAACACATCACCTGACACGCCTTTTCAGTAAAATTTTAAATTTTGAAGTAAATTTTGAAAGATGGTGTATCTCAGAGAACTTATGAGTAAATGATGAATAAGAGAAATTTTAATGGTTGGAGGTTGAATGATTGCGTCAAACCACAAGAGATCAGGTTGTACTTTAGTTATTTGATTTTGGTGTGGATCTGAAGATTCACCTTATCTATCACAGACGTTTATTGTAATAGGACTAAGTAGCTGCAAGCTTTTATTTTCGATAAGATAGGTAGTTGGAGGGAACCCTAGAGGACCTCTTGTATAAGTAGATGCATCGTATGTCTGAATAGGGTTACTGTAGATTAGGAAGAGATAGTTGTTACTGAATGTAAGTTGTTTTCAAAACTGTATCCATTTACATTTAAATGAATATAACATAGGGATATTGACCCAATGCATGGTGTTGCTACTGTTTACAATTTCCTTGTTATTTTATGTTTTCATGAATGAATGAGTTATGTTGTTGAGCATATGATACTATGAAGTATTGGAATAAGTTTCAAATCATTTCTCTTTGTTGGGTTCATGTAAGGTGTGCATATAGTCTGCAAGGAGTGCATTGACAGAGTCTGTTTTGACTCAGAAGATCAGAAGAGATAGCGTGAAAATTCCATTTGAAAGGAGTCCAAAGGGATTGCTGAAAGGTGTGCATAGTCGCTCGCAAGAAGCTAAGTATTGCATAAGAATCTGTTGTGAGGAGTGCATAGATTCGAAGTTCAACTAAGTGTCTGAGTAACCCTCTAAGGAGTTAAAGGGTTCGAGAAATAAAGCTCAAGAGAGATAGTGGGAGAAACCCTCAAAGGGAGTGAAGCTTTGAAGGTTTCATGAGTTATCGGTTAAGATCCATCCAAGAGGGAGAGAGATCATTCCAGATCATTGGATCTAGGAAAAGATCATGAGTTTTAAGTCTCTTTGTGAAAAAAGCAACGAGAATTCGTCAAAGTCTCGAAAGAGGTTAGGGACTGTCCATCATCCATAGAGACAGGTGGCATAATATCTACAATTCCGGAGCAAAAGAACTTTAGAAGTTTTTTATACAATGGGAGAGAAAAATATCCTAAGAGCCGAAGGACAAAATAGATCCTGGTCGTTGGTCGCCAGGAGACACGTGTCAACAGAACTGAGACCCCTTAGAAATTCACTTCAAAATATTTCAATTGTGGATTGTGACAAACTCTCAAAGTCTCGAAGGCCAAAGTATATCGCAATCATCCATTGCGGAGAACACGTGGCAAGAGATCAGGAAGTTTGGAGGCCTAACACTCCGAAAGGGAGTCGACAAGAACAAAGAAGATCTAGACCATAAGATCGAGAGGGACATCTGGCAGAAATATATCATCTCTGGGTGAAACCACTCTGAGAGAAAATGAGTGTGCAGTAGTTGAAACTCCCAAACCCTGAAGAGCCGAAGTGGATTGTGGTCATTCGATAAAAAAGGACACGCGTCGATAGATTGTGTATTTTGGGTGGAAGTACTCCAGGAAAAAGAGAAGGCAAAGGGTTTGGAACTCCCTAAGTGAAAAATCTCAAATTAGATCATGATCGTTGGTTGCGAAGGAGGACAAGGATCGTTGATCTGGTCTTGGTTGAAAGTTTCGAAGTCGCGGAGCATCGGGAGGTTAAGCCTTGAGCCACAACTGAGGTCACATGAAAAGAAGGACAAGCATAAGGAGATAACACCTGTGGGTGTTGGGATTCAGAAAAGGTACTAAGAAAGAAGGAACCGCAGTGTCTGTTGATCTGTGAATGGAGATCGATGATGGGGAATCATTTGGAGCACAGAGGTGAAATTAGTGAACGTGCTAGTTCATGTCCCGCTATTCACCAACGTCATTGATCTCATCGGGAGGGGGGATCAACGACCATGATTAGATCGAGTTGGGTGAGAAATTTATTATTGAGAGGATAGATCCCTCCAATAAAGAGCGAACACGTTGGTGCCCCACAATTACTGTGAACCATTGATCAATGAACAAATCGGCAATGATCGAATCATGACCATGAAAAAAAACTTGAGGTTGATAACAGGGCCTGTGTTTGATTGAGATTGAGACCAGTAAGGTATCAAGGAGATTAAGATCCTTAACTGGGAGGTTGTGCATCCCTGAAGGAGAGTAGGGGGGTTTTCATCAAGTGGTATTAGAGCCAGGTTAGAACTCAAAGTTGTACTCTATGTGTGTGAGAACTAGTCAACACAATGCCACTGAGGAGACACATGGAGCCACCTGTAGCCAATCACACTATAGAACGAGAAATGAGAGAAGTTTGTGCCATATTGGAAGTGATGGAAGCAACGCATAGGAGAGCACCTGATGTTGGAGATGTGAGTGAAGTAGAAAGTGAAGAGATAGATATTGAAGAAGCTGCAGGGGGAGATGCTACCGAAGAATGCTTGCTGAAAGCTGTTGCGAAGTTGGGAGCTAGAGAAAAGATAGACATCCCAATGTATGAAGGTAATTTAGATGCTAAAGAGATGTTGGACTAGATAAGGTCCATGGACAAGTATTTCAACTATGAAGATGTCGACGAGGAAAAGAAAGTGAGACATGTTGTCACCAGGTTGAAATGATATTCAACACTGTGATGGGATGAACTATGGGCTGACAAACAAAGCAAAGGAAAGAATAAGATAAAGAGTTGGGACAGAATGGTAGCCAATATGAAGGCTAAGTTCATGCCCAAGGATTATCATATAAATCTATTTAGGAAGATGCAAAACCTGAGACAGAAAGGAATGACAGTGAAAGAGTACACATAAAAGTTTTACAACATGAAAATCAAGACTCTATAGAGGGAGAGAGATGAAGTGAAAATTTCTAGGTACATAAATGGCATGAGATATGAGATCCAGGATGAAATCAACATTATGTCGGTGAGGACAATAGAGGAGACATATCAATATGCATTGAAAGCAGAGGAGAATTTGGCCGAAAAACAAAGTCAACGAGGTAGAGGTAGAATCCTGAACAAAGGTAAAGCATTTTCCCATGATAAGGCACAGAAGCCCAAGGGTGAGGATGAGAAAACCCACAATCACTCAGAAAGAGGAGGAATCTCCAAAGGGAGACAACCTAGTGGGAGAAATTATTTTTCCATAGGAAAAGGATGAAGCAGAGGAGGATAAATAATATGTTATACCTATGGAAGACTAGTACACAAGTCTTGGGAATGTCTCAAAAAAAGAAAGGAGGAGGTGAATCTCACATTTAAGAAGCACAAAAAGGGAATGTTGAAGCAAAAGGTACAGAGGATGGAAAATATTTGATGTTGAGGAAGGTTCTTGTGAATCTAGAACTAAAAGTTGAAAAATCAGTACAGAGGAATAGTTTGTCCAGGACATCTTGCAAGACTAAAGACAGAGTATGCAAGGTGATAATTGACAGTGGGAGAACTGACAATCTAGTATCCATAGAGATGGTGGAGAAATTGGAGTTGGAGAAAATTGCACATCCAAGTCCATATAAGGTCTCATGGTTGAAAAAAGGACACCGAGTAATGGTAACTAAACAATGCCTTGTCGAATTTAGAATAGGTGAATATAAAGATGAGATTTTTTGTGATGTAATTCCCATGGATGTATTTCATGTTTTGTTGGGAATACCATGGCAGTTTGACAGGAATGTCATTCATGATGGGAGAAGGAACACTTACACTTTGGAAAAGAATGGTAGGACACACATGTTGCTTCCAATATAGGAGAAGAAGGTAAAAGAAGAAGCCAACACAAACATACTTCTCATGATTGGGAAGGAACTCCTGAGTGAAGTCAAGAAGGAAAAAAAGATGCAGTTTGTTGTGGTGAGGAAACCCAGAGTTGTCCTTACAAGTACTTCTATGGATGATTTTCCTGAGGAAGTTCTGTAGCTGTTGTTGAATTCTGCTGACATAGTAGTGGATGAGTTGCCTAACTCATTGCCACCTAGGAGAAGTATCAACCATCATATTGATTTGATACCAGGAGAAAGTCTTTTGAAAAAAGAAACATATAGATTGACACCTTAAGAGAATGAGGAGGTAAAGAAACAAGTCCAAGAATTATTAGACTAGGGTTTAGTCAGAGAAAGCTTGAGTCCATGTGTAGTACCAACTATGTTGAGTCCAAATAAGGATGGAGGATCGAGATTGTATACAGACTCAAGATCCATAAACAAGATCACCATCATGTACAAATTTCCTTTACCAAGAATGGATGACTTAATGGATTTCTTAAGTGGAGCAATTTGTTTTTCAAAAATAGATTTGTAAAGTGGACATCACCAGATAAGGATGAGATAAGGTGATGAGTGGAAAAAAACCTTTAGGGGTTGTATGAATGGCTTGTTATGCCATTTGGCTTAACAAATGCCCCAAGTAATTTTATTAGACTGATGAATGAAGTATTGAATGATTTCATTGGTAAGTTTTTGATTGTATATGTGGATGATATATTGGTCTTCAGTAAAACTGAAGAAGAGAAATTGAGACATCTGACATTAATGATGAGGAGACTACAACAAGAGAAGTTGTTGATAAATTTGAAGAAGTCCTCTTTTATGAATACATAAATCATTTACTTGGGTTTTGTGATCTCTTCAAATGAATTGAAGATGGATCCCGAGAAGGTTAGATCAATCAAAGAATGTCCATCACCAAGGAGTATGTTTGAAGTGAGAATATTCCATGGATTATCAAGTTTCTATAGGAACTTTATTAGAAATTTCAGTGGAATTTGTGCACCACTGATGGATACAGTGAAGAAGAGGCACAAGTATTTTGAATGGACAGAAGAAGCTGAGAAACGTTTCAATATATTGAAGGAGAAGATAACAGAATGACCAATTTTGGTCTTGCCAAATTTCGGGAAGACATTTCAAGTAAGATGTGATGCGAGTGGAGTTGCAATTGGAGCAGTTTTGAGCCAAGATAATAGGCCTGTCGCATATTTCAATGAGAAGCTTAATGAGACTAAGGGAAAGTACTCCACATATGATAAATAATTTTATGCCATAATTCAATCCTTGAAGAAATGGAGGCACTACCTTGTTACAAAATAATTTGTCTTGTATAGAGATAACCAAGATTTACAATTCATAACTAGATAGGACAAGTTAAACCAGAGACATGCTAAGTGGATAGAGTTTATGAAAAATTTCACTGTTGTCATTAAACATATTTCTAGTAATGCTAACAAAGTTGTTGATGCATTGAGTAGGAGATGTCTGATTCTACAAGAATTTCAAGTGAAGACCTTGGGGTTTGAACACCTTAAGGACATGTATTGTGATGATCCATATTTCAAGGAAGCATACAAAGCATGTGAAAATCATGTGCTCAGAGACAAAAACTAGTGGACAGAGTATATGATTCAATATGGATTGATGTTTAAAGGTTTCCAATTGTGCATATCGAGGTGCTCGATGAGAGAAAATCTGTTGAAGGAAAAACACAGTGGAGGTATAACAGGACATTTTGGCCATGAAAATGCATTTGCACAGTTGAATGGTTCATACTATTGGCTGTATGAGAGAAGAGGTGAAGAAGTTTGTGAGAAAATGTAGGATTTTCCAGTATGCAAAAGGAAAGAAACAAAACAATGGATTGTATTAGCCATTGCCTATTCTAGATAGGCCTTGGGATGCAATAAGCATGGATTTTGTGTTGGGATTGACAAGAACCTAGAGGGGAAGTGATTCCATATTTGTTGTGGTTGATATATTTTCAAATATGGCACACTTTATCCCATGCCATAAAACTAGTGATGCAACACATGTTGCAAATTTGTTTTCCAAGGAAGTTGTGAGACTTCATGGATTTCCCAGGAGTATTGTCTCAGAAAAAGACACTAAATTTGTTAGTCATTTCTGGAGAACATTATGGAAGAATCTCGGGACAGAACTGTCTTTTAGTTCAACATATTACCCTCAGACAGATGGAAAGAGTGAGGTGGTAAATAGGAGTTTAGGATTTTTTTTGAGAAGTTTGTTCACTAAACATCATATCCAGTGGGATCAAATTATGTCATAAGAAGAGTTTTCATATAATAACTGACCAAACAGAAGTACAAGAAAAATCCCATTCTAGATAGTGTATGAGATGATACCAATAAGGGTATCAGAATTGAGATACATGGAACAGAGTGAATTCAAAAGTGATGGAGCAGAAGACTTCACTGCAGAGATGCAGAAGCTTCATGATCAGATTAGGGAGCAGTTGCATAACGTCAATGCAGAGTATAAATGCAGAGTTGATTAGCACATAAGAGAAATTCAATTTGAAGTGGGAGATCAAGTTTTAGCACACTTGAGTAAAGAAAGGTTCCCAAGGGGAACATATAAAAAAATGAAGTTGAAGAAGATTGGACCATGCAAGATCCTAAGAAAATTTGGTGACAATGCTTATGAGATAGAGTTGCCAGAGGATGTGGGAATATCACCCATATTCAACATTTCAGACCTGTATCCTTACATGAAAGATGAAATAGAGAGATCAAAAGATCAAGAGAAGATTCAGTGGGAGAAGCAGATGCTTGTAGCAGAAAATCCATAGATGGAGAAGATTGTTGATCAGAGGATTGACAAGAAGACTGAGAGGAAGAAACATTTTGAATATCTGGTCAAGTGGAAGGGACACCCAATAGAATATGGAAGTTGGATAAGTGAAGCTGATATACAGAAGCATGGAAGGTCAGTGCAGGAGCTCATAGACATGATTCCATGAATTTTCTGCCCAGAGGAGTATGATAAAGGAGCATCATCAACAAAGCCACATGGGATGACAACACAACACCTAGCATGCCTTTTGAGTAAAATTTTAAATTTTGAAAGATGACGTATCTCAGAGAAATTCTGAGTAAATGATGAATCAAAGAATTTTTAATGGTCAGAGGTTGAATGATCACGTCAAACCAGAAGAGATCAAACCATCCTTTATTTATTTGATTTTGGCGTGGATCTGAAGATTCACATTAAATTGTTTGTCACAGACGTTTATTGTAATAGGACTAAGTAGCTGCAAGATTTTATTTTCGATCAGATAGGTAGTTGGAGGGAACCCTAGAGGACCTCTTGTATAAGTAGATGCATCATATGCTTGAATAAGGTTGTTGCAGATTAGGAAGAGATAGTTGTTAATGAATGTAAGTTGTTTTTATAACTGTATCCATTTACATTTAATTGAATATAACAGAGGGATATTGACCCAATGCATGGTGCTGCTACTGTTTACAATTTCTCTTTTATTTTTTGTTTTCATGAATGAATGAGTTATGTTGTTGAACATATGATACTGTGAAGTATTAGAATAAGTTTCAAATCATTTCTCTTTGTTGAGTTCATGCAAGGTGTGCATATAGTCGAGAAGGAGTGCGTTGACGGAGTTTGTTTCGACTCAAAAGCTCAGAAGAGATAGCGTGAAACTTCCATTTTCAAGGAGTGCAAAGGGATTCCTACAAGGTGTGCATAGTCGCCCACAAGAAGCTAAGTCTTGCGTAAGAATCTGTTGCGAGGAGTGCACATATTCAAAGTTTGACTAAGTGTTGGAGTAAACCTCTAATGAGTTAAAGGGTTTGAGAAATAAATCTCAAGAGAGATAGTGGGAGAAACCATCAAAGGGAGTGAAGCTCTGAAGGTTTCATGAGTTATTGGTCAAGATTCATCCAAGAGGGAGTAGGATTATTCCATATCGTTGGATCTGGGCAAAGCGCACGAGTTTTAAGTCTCTGTGTGCACAAAGGATCGATAATTCGTTGAAGTCCCAAAAGAGGTTAGGGACCGTCCATCATCCATAGGGATAGGTGGCGTAATATCTACAACTCCGGAGTGGAAGCACTTCAGAAGTTTTGTAGACAAGGGGAGATAAAAACCATTGAAGAGATGAAGGCCGAAATAGATCCTGGTCATTGGTCTCTAGGAGACACGTGTCAAAAGATTTGAGACCCCTCAAAAATTCACTTAAGAAGATTTCAATTGTGGAGTGTGACAAACTCCTAGAGTCTCAAAGGCCAAAGTATATCGCAACCGTCCGTTGCGGAGAACACGTGGTGAGAGATCATGGAATTCATAGGCCTAACACTCTGAAAGGGATTCGAAGAGAATAAAGAAGATATGGACCATTAGATCCAAAGGGATGCGTGGTGAAAATTCATCATCTCCATGTGAAACCACTTTGAGAGAAAACGAGTGTGCAGGAGTTGAAACTCGCAAACCTTGAAGAGTCGAAGTGGATCGTGGATGTTAGATAAAAAAGGACACACGTCGACAAATTGTGTAGTTAGGGTGGAAGTACTCTGAGAAAAATTAAAAGAAGAGATTTTGGAACTCTCGAAGCATGGATTCTTGAAGTAGATCCCGATCGTTGGTTGCGAAGGAGGACGAGGACTATTGATTTTGTCTCGGTCAAAATTTTTGAAGTCGCGAAGCGCCAGGAGTTTAAGCCTCGGGCCACAGTTGAGGTCACATACAGAGAAGGACTAGCAGAAGGAGAGAGCGCCCATGGGCATTGAGATTTGGAAAATGTGCTAAGAAAGTAGGAACCGTAGTTTCCATTGATCCGTTAACGAAGATAGACAGTGGGGAATCATAGCGGAGCATGAAGGTGAAATTAGTGAATGTGCTAGTTCATGGCCCACTATTGACCAACATCGTTGATCTCATCGGGAAGGGGGATCAATGACCACGATTAGATCGATTTGGGTGAGCACTTTCTGATTGTGGGGATATATCCCTCCGATAAAGAGTGAACACATTGGCACCCTGCAATTACTGTGAACCATTGATTGATGAACAAATTGGCAATGACTGAATCATGACCGTGAAAAAAAACCTAAGGGTGATAACAGGGCCTTTGTTTGATTGATATTGAGACCGGTAAGGTCTCAAGGAGATAATCCAGCTCAAGGATATTAATATCCTTGACCGGGAGGTCACGCATCCCCGAGGGAGAGTAGGTGGTTCTGCATATTAAGCTAGAGTAATTCTCGATCGACCTTTCTCATCATCATTCTTAATGAGAATAATATGCTTGAGGAAGGATTTATCAGTCCTTATTCAAGTAGTTCATCAAAGAGAATATTGATATAGAGGAAGGGTCATATAACCCTTTCTTAGTAACCTACTTGATATTATGCTTAAGGAAGTGTCGATAGACCCTTCCCATTTCTCCCCTTCAACAAGAATACTATTCTTAAGGAGGGGTTAGGAAGACCTTCCATGAGCTCCCCCTTATGATAATACTATGCTAGAGAAAGAGTAAGTAGACCCTTTACCAATACCCCCCTCAATGAGAATAGTATGGTGAAGGTAGGATCAATTGATCCTTCCTTGGGCTCCCCTTAATGAGAATACTATGCTTGAAGATGGGTAGGTTGACTCTTCCCTATGTTACCCTCAATGAGAATACATTCTTGGGGAAGGTTAGTTGACCCTTCCTTGGGCTCCTCTTCAAAGAGAATTATATTTGGTGGAAGGATTAGTCAATCCTTCCTCAGGTTTTCCTTCAATGGATGTATTATGATGGAGGAAGGGTTGGAAAATCCTTACTTAGCCCCCCCTTCAATGATAATACTAATCTAGAGGAAGGGTCGGCCGACCCTATCCTAGAATCACCCTTGATTAGAATATTATGATCGAGTAAGGGTTGTATGAACTCTCCCCAACATCTCCCTTAATGAGAATAATAATATGGAGAAAGGGTCAAGTAACCCTTCCCTAGTATCCCCTTCAATAAAAACATTAATCTAGAGGCAGTGTTATCAAACCCTTATCAATATCCCTTTCGACCAAAATACCACTATAGAGGGAGTATCAAACAACCCCTTTTATGGAACAAAGAATTACAACAATATTGTTGAACTCCTCAACTTAAATTTAAATGTCAACCCAAGGTTCATGCAAAATTATGAGGTGCTATAAATAGTATGTGAAACCACAATGTATTAACTTACTCAGATGTATCCTTTGAATTATATGCAACTAACTAAATCTAATATACACTAAAAAATAAAATGCTCAACTTTGATATTTCATCCTCTTGACTCTTCATCCCATTGAGTTCATGATCTTCACTCTTAAATCCTTTGATAATATGAAAGGGTAGAGAGAAGTCTCAGATCACTATACTTGGGTAAATAGTTTAGGTAAATGAATCAATTAAAATATGATCCCAATTCTATTACTATATCACTCAATCCTTACAACTTTATAAATCATATTAGACCCATTAAACATACATAAAAGTACTAAACATCATAAAGTACACGTATTAAAGGAAATACATGAAAGGAAAGGAATGTTGGAACTAACAAAGAAAATTCCCAACTTTGATAACTAACTCTGATTTACTTCTCATGCACTCAAGTTCATGAATTTCACTCCTATATCCTCTAAAAATATGTATATGTAGATGAAGGTCTAGGGTCACTCTCTATTGGATGACAAGTTAATCAAATGATAAGGATTCTTTTAAATTATTATCCTTGTGATGTTGCTAGATCAGCCAATCCTTACAACATTCATGATCATATACTATATTCATAGACCCACTTCAAAGTAATGAACATTCTAAATTAAAAGCATGAAAATAATGAAATATTTTGTTAGAGAAATACATGAAATGGAAATGCTTCTATAAATGATAGTATGGAGCTAAAGGAATGTAAATGACAAAATAAAATTATATCTTTTAAAAGAAAATAAAACAACAATATAATCTATATTTAGGGGTATTAAACCTCCATTGCAACTTTTAAGTGGGCCCAAACCTCAAAGTCAGAAATGGGGTGGACCCCTCAATATAAAACTACTATTTACAACAAAAACCTTGAACCAAAAATCTTCATTAATTCCAAATTCAAATTTACAATTTGAGAGTAAAAAATATATGAATGACAATCCTACAAAGGAGAGTATCCTAAACTATCAACTATGATTCCTCTTATAATTGAAAATAAGTCCTATATAAACCTTCCAATATATCTCTTTACAATTTGAGAGTAGAAAATATATGAATGACAATCCTACAAAGGAGAGTATCCTAAACTATCAACTACGCTTCCTCTTATAATTGAAAAGAAGTCCTATATAAACCTTCCAATATCTCCCTTGATTGATGGAGGCTACCCCAAAATATCTTGAAATTATGTAGCTTGGTTTGTGGGATTAGTTTCCCTCTTAGACAATTAAAATTACCTCAATCAATTGATATTTTAATTTCTTGGGGCCTTTTAATTCCACCTCTTATTGATGGAAGTTTATATAAAATGGTATGGGACAATATCCCTTAAAAATATCATTATCCATAAAAAAAAAATTAGAGCCATGAATGAGGAGGATCAATCTTGTCTCGGTGATTCAATTTCCTACAATTATCCTTTGGGGATCACATTACTGGTCATATACAACACATGAAACAATCATCAAAACCATCAAAATCATTCTAAGATAAAGCATATGTGAAATTTCAACTTGAATTAAGTAAATCATATATAATAAGATAAACATAAGTCATATTGGTAAAAAAAAAAGCATGAATGATGCTCATGCAAATCTTATTTTATGGGAAAAATGTATTAAATGTAGATCTAAAATGGGCCATATGATAAACAAATTGTTGGGCCCATCACCTTTCTTGGTCTCCCCTTAGTGATAATACTAAGCTAGATGAAGGGTTTTTTGACCCTTCCCCATGATCCCCCTCAAAGAGAATGCTAAGTTAGATGAATAATCAATTGGCCATTTTCCAATATCACACTCAATGGGAATACTATGCTTGAGGAAGAGATACCTTACCCTTATTTAAGTATCCCCTTGAGAAGAATATTAATATAGAGGAAGGGTCAACCAACCCTTCCCTAGTATTTTACTTGATGAGAATTCTATGCTCAAGGAAGGGTCATATGACCCTTTCTAATGCCCCCCCCCTTGACAAGAGTATTGTGCTCGAGGAAGGGTTGTCTGACCCTTCCATGGGAGAATAATATGCTACAGAAAGGGTCATCTGACCCTTTCTTAATATCCCTCTATAAAATAATACTATTCTTGAGGTAGGGTAGGGAAAATCTTCCTTGGGTACCCTTTGATGAGAATACTATGCTCGAGGAAGGTTTGGTTGACCCTTTTCTATGATCCCTTTTAATAAGAATTATATGCTAGAAGAAGGGTTGTCCAACCCTTCCACAAGATCACCCTATATGGGAATACTATGCTATAGGAAGGGTTAGTCAACCCTTCTCCAAGCCCCCCTTCAACAAGAATATTAATTTGGAGAAAGATTCGACCAACCCTTCTCTGCCCCCCCCCCCTTTCAACAAGAATATTAATTTGGAGAAATATTCGACCAACCCTTCTTTTGGTTTCATTCAATGAGACTATTATGATGGAGGAAGAGTCAACTAGAGAATACTAATATGGAGGAATGGTTGACTAACCCTTTCTCAGACACACTCTTGATGAGAAAATGATTCTAGAATAAGGGTTAGCCAACCCTTCCTCGATATCCCACTCAATGATAATAAAATCCTCGAGATAATGCTTTTTTAATATATATAGGTTTCTGTAAATGTTATGGACCATCATTATTTAGTGGTGACATCATTGTGACAATGACTGACCTTATAATCAATGCTCTAAACTTGCCAAAAACATGTTTTTCTAGATAGATGGTGCTTAGTGACCATTTGTTGATTTCTTGTCACATTAAATTAAATATAAAGAGATTATAAAATAAATGTAAAACACTCCAACATTAAAATCCTCTGCATCAAGATTCAAGTGTTACAACATTATCACAAAGGATTTTCCATGATGATTTATATAATCACCTACTCATGAATTTTAGGAAGCAAGGACACGTCCTTTCATTTCTTGCATTTTCTCTTCATCATACACCATACATTATAAATCCTTTCACCAATTTGTGAGGGAAGGGAGTGAGACAAGCCTCTCCCATAACTCGTTGACCCTGGTAGCTAGAAGAGATGTGTTACTCATCTACTTTCCTTCCTATTGTTAAAATAATTATGATAATGTTGGGCTCAATTTTAAATGTATGTGTAAGTAATTCTAGTTGGAAAATAAAAAATTATATTAATTCTATTCGTTTTCATCTTGCAATCATGATGAGATGAATAATTTTAAAGAGAAGGACCCATCTGCAAGCATGGGTCATCCATATGCAAATATGTTTTTTTTATCAATTTCATGTTTCTGTTCGACTAACTAGGGATGAAATAAAAGTATAATTAATCACCCACTGTCATGATTTTATTTCACATGGAAAAGAATCCATACATATCTATCACATCTTGTGAATAGAAAATGCAAATACAATATAGAATGTATACTGGAAATCGGGCCACAATTACATGATGTGAAGACACACATACACATGGGAAAAAATTACATACAATACAAATGTTATCATATGTTTTCATAATAACATACATGTGCTATGAGACATGAACCCTGAATAGCAAGGAAAAGGCTAACTAATGACTAACCATCCCTTTCATAAACAAAATGGGTAAAGTGTAGACTTTGCATGCTGGGTGAGAACATGGGATATGAGTGTTTAATAAGCATAGAGTTAAACTTACTATCTCAAATAAAAAACCAAAATCAAATATTTTTCACCAAAACCTAGCTTAAAATACAAAAAAAAATGATGACAAACCACAATTCGTTGGAGCATTTTATTTTCTTGTAGATATTAAACAATTTATAAGCTTGTGGGAGAATTACTTGACACCACAATAGCCATAACCTTTTGAATTGAAGTATTGGTGAACTATTATTACAATGATACTAAGTCCATGCCATTACCACATCGATGATATTATACTTTGATGTGGCCACATTTGTTCATACAACTACCATAAATAAAAAATGTTGAAAAATAAAGATTAGAACTTCACCAAAAAAAAAGTCCAAATATAATCATAGGGTCAATGGAAATACATATTCAAAACAACATCTATCGATATTTTTGAAATTTGAGATAGACAAAATAGTAATACAGATCTAAAATCATTCCCTTAAATAGAATAAAAAAAAAGTGTGTACTATTTACCCACTCAATTCTTTGGTTTGACTTGGATTTTAGATATATATGCTTATCAAACTTTGAGTTTAGATATGAATATCAGACTTTGTAGTTTTAATTTTAGGACTATCAAACACGTTATCTAAGACCTTTTAAGATATTTTTTAGACTTCGATTGTACACAACAATAGTGATAAATATGGTTTAGCAATTTGTTTGTGATGTAAGAGCTTAAGATTAGATTATTCATTAAGCTAGTTTTGATGGTGTTTAGGTTTTTATTTTTTTGATGTGAGACCTCTCTAGGGATATTCAATGAGAAACAAATATTAGTATTGAAACCATGCATATGAAACTATGGATAAATTGTTATTTCTTATGGATGATAAAAGAAACAAAATGAAGCTAAGTTGGAAAAGGCATGCCCTTCAAATAATGGAGATTTATTCAAGACAAGAGTGTGGTGTTCTCTCTGCATTTGAAATAGATAATGCCAGGAAGTGATAATTATATCATCAAGGGGAGTTTACCTTTTACTTGTGCTAATGTTACATTGTTGAGGATGCATGAAATATGTTTGAATAACTGATTGAATGAGATTATCATCATGGACCGTTATGCTAATCCATCATGTTCCATTGATTTCTACTATGAAGTTTGTTTATCTCTCAAAATTAAATATGTAATGTTGAATGTTTAGGTTTATGGATTACCTTATGAGAGAGATGAGGTTACAACTTATTATTAACTTTATTGTATGTGTTCCATTGTGTTCTCTGTGTGCATATGACCTAGCCCCTCCCATGAATGAACTACCTTGAATCAAAAGTTCCTTGCAATTATTGAGAATGGTAATTAGTTATAGCTTATTATAAGGGTATCGAAATGCTACTGCAGAGTGTCTAGGGAAGATATATTATTCATATATGAATGAATGGATGACTAGGATCTAGTGCTAAGGGGAGGTGCCATGGAGGATTTTGTGAATATTGTTGATTACTCCAAGGATAAAATCTTGGAGCATATGATATCCATCAACTCACATGTTGGGGATAGTCATGATCGATCATGGTTTGTGTAGAAGGGATCCAAGGAGGTATATAGTACAAATAATCCCCATGTTCTGCTACAAACATCAAATAGTTTAAATTCCTCTGACAAGGATTGGATTCAAAGTGGATCAATTGGAACCTTAGCTAATGTGTTGATTGAGATGGAAAAATCACCTTCTAGTGACTTGGAACAAGATTTAGATGGTCATATGAAGACATTTATTATACACCAATCTATTCAGAGTCTTTCATCCTTGAACCTTTGTAAAATTTCTCTGGTTGTTTTTTAATATTTTTCTATTCTTCGTTCTAATAATATGGGTTTTATAGGAAGTAATCTATAGATTGAAGAGTTTAGAGGTGCATACATGAAAAATTCCCTTGAGAGGGTTGAATGAAAGAAAGAAGGGTGATGGATTCTAGAGGTGGTGATGTGTCATTATTGGTCAGGGAGTATATATATGTTAGTTAGATTTCATATCTGGAAGGAAAAATGATGGTGAGGAAACTTAGTGGTAGGAGGGATTCCACGGTTTTGATAAATGATTGGATGAATGGATTCCAATATTGGGGTATGGCCGTGTTGTCCATATATTATCCCATTGTTGGATAGGTTTATTTTTAATTATAAGGAGGATTATTGGAGGATCTTATAAGTTTTTTGATATTGAGACCAAAGTTTTATTTCGTTGAAGCCTTGGCTCCCACATTTTGATGCTAGAGATGAGATGGAGAATAGTTGTCCCGTGTAGATAAAAGTCCCAAATTTTCCTATGGATGATTTGTCAATTTCAGGTCTACAAGTAATAGGGGGAGCTCTAGAAAATTTCATTACAAATGATGATAGATACAAAGTTAGTAATGCATGCTTGGTGGCATGAATAATGGTCATATTGGATGTGCGATAGGGGATTTTTGAAACCCTTAACCTTGTTATGGGGGACCAATCATATTCGTAGGTGTTGGATTATTTCAACATCCTATTTTGCTACACCTAATGTCACAAAGTTGGTCATGTTGTGAGTGATTGTAACTTAAGGTTCCAGAAGTATTTTGGGTCAGGACATGAGTCGGTTTTAAGGGAGGCAGTTAAGGTTTTGATTAATCTCCCTCATCCAAAAGTTGTTTCAGTGGAATATATGGTGGAAGGAGTAACATTCAATGGGGATTCCCCTACTATAAATTTGGATGGTGGGACCAATAAGGGAAAATAAATTCTTATTGAATATATGTCCATTCCTTTAATTTTTTATTCTGAGCTTCGAGAGACTAGTTTGTACCAAGGGGTCATAATTTTTAGTGATCTATATTTGTTAGTGTCTTAGTGGAATACATTGGAGTCTTTGTGACCCAAAGGATCAATGGCTCTTGATACTTCGAGTAAGACCACTTTGTCTCATTTTCCTTTAATTAATGCAAGTTTAGTTTGGGCCAAGTTTAATGATTCTTGTTTTTTTCCCTTCTCTTCTTGGCTTGGGTTGTGCATTAACCCCTTAGTTTTGATGGAGAGGTATGTTACTGGTGATTCCCTCAAAATGGGTCTATCAAGCAACATAGACCCTTTTTTGTTGCAGTCTGTGGGTACCCTTGAGTTATCCCCTTTCAAATATCCCTTTTTCCTCTAGTGGTAGGGAGCCATATCTTCTAATATCTAGGGCTTACTCACAGGTGTTTAGAGCCATAGGAGGTATAGGGTCCGATGATCCTAAATATTTTGGCTCTTTGGAAGTGGTTCATAAATTTTCACTTAATCATGCATAATAAAAGGCCATGCACAAGATCAACTAAGGTAGATAACATGTCATTACTGGGGTCCTTAGAGAAGGAAATCCCCCCAAGGTAGTTTCTCCATGAAGATTATGTTAGAAAACGTGAGAGCCCTGGGAGGGAGAGCCAACAATTTATCCCTCAAGTGTTTGGAAGATTTAGATAACCCTAATTTAATGATGATCTAGTAGACCACGGGGTTGAGTGAGGCCTTTATTATAGAATTAAAGAAAATGTTCCATGGCTGGGACTTTTATGTTTTTGACTTGGCATGTTTCTCTAGAGAAGTTATTATAGGTTTCAACTCAAATTTTACTATAATTATTGTTGTTTGTGTGTACTTTGGGATTTTCATAGAATTATATATAAAGGAGTTAGATATTTCTTTTTCCATTATCAACATGTATTTTCCTTATGAGGGTAATGAAATATTTTGAAACAAGATTTGTTCTTTGAAATGTATGCAATTGGATAAGCTCATTATAGGAGGATATCTCAATCTAACTGTAAGTAGGAAGGAAATATGGGGTCCTTCTACCCAAGAATATAGGCTAGCTAAATTTTTTCTAGATAATTTCAAACTAGCAGGGTAGGTGGATATTGATATGATCCAGCTTTGCCCTACCTGGAACAACAATTGAGCTAGTTAGAATAGGGTTTCCAAAAGGATTGAACGGTTCCTTTCTCACCATACTTTACTCCATCGAATCGATCAATATCAAACATTATTACATAAAACAATGTCTTATGGCTATGGGTTAGGGCCACAATAGAGAAATTCCCTAAAAGAGCACTCTCAGACTCAAATCAATAAGTCAATCAAGAAAAACTACATTGAAATAACTAACTTTCGATGGAAAGAGAAGAGAAAAAACCTGAACTCAGAAGTCTGATGTCGATCCTACATGAATAATTTCACTCTAGTTCTCTTACACAACAATCCTTTGAAATATCATGCACACAAAGAGATGATCAATTGCAAATAGGTAGTTATTTAATAGTTAACTAAAACATGGCCATTACAATTTTCATAATAGAGTTAAATTATAAGATGTAACATACATTAGAAACATGAATCAACATATGAAATTGGATGAGAATGAGAGATCTTTTATTATGAACAACATAAAAGTTGGTTACAAACTGTAACCATTGCGACACGGTCTCAAAATGGGGCTCCAATTTTCTCCACCCAAGGCCAAAGACGATAAAACATACCTCCAATACTTTGATCAAACAAGTTTAAGGAAGGAAAAGGTTTTCGTCCTGAAAATATAGGGAGAACACAACTTATGAAAACAAAGGTTTCCATATGGAGGGGAAAATATCAAATGCAAGGGGAAAAGGGGAGTTGCATGACTATAATGAAAATTCCAGCATAAGGATGCATTTCTCCATTCTATTTTTCCTCCACCTGAAGGCTCTAATTTCTACTCATTTTTTACAATTGGAGTAGTTATGGATGGGCTAAGGGAGGTTAGGAACCTCAGCAACCCATCAAATCCTTCCAAAAATTTAGGATTTATTATTCTTTTGAGCCAAATTAACATGTATGCGGGTTGATAACTAGAAACCAACGTATGTAAATGTGATGATTTAAGGAAAGTCATGTATATCAAGAAAGATGGGGTTTTTTAAAGTATTTTCGAGGAGGAAAAGGGGGAAAAATGTCTTGCAAGAAGGGAAATGGATGTAGCGAAGGAAAATGAGTCATCATAAGAATATGTGGTGTCAAATGAAACTATACAAAATTCCACCTAATGTGTGATTTTAGAAGAGAAATTGATGGCCGAAATACATTAAAAAATAGTCATGAGATTGTGGAGGGTCCTGGGTAGGTGTAGTTGATGAGCAATTATGGAACAATACCTACAACATAGACACATAAGATACTCTCTTCCCAAGTCAGGAATTCCCATGCTCAAGAGTGATGTAAGCATGGCTTCCAAATCAAGTACACTGCGGATCCATGAGTAGTGAAAGCATAATTGATGTCCATGGCCACAAAAAATGTACACAATGGATACATGTGATATATAAAAGTAGAAATTATGGCCACAAGAGAAATACATAGTGGATCCATGCAAATGTAAATCATATATATCAAAGTAGAAATTAAGGCCACAAGAGAAATACATACTGGATCCATGCAAATGTAAATCATAGCCACAAATGGATACACAATGGAGCTATGTATTAAAATAAAAAAGAGGATATTTGGAGTCAATGGAGTGAACAAACTGATCCTATGAAAGTACTAATGTCAAATAGGGTGGTAAAATCAATACAACTCGAGTAGGAGCACAAAATAGGCGATGGTCGTACTTTCCCCAAGGTATTGAAAATGACCCATCATGGTATGAGTAAACACTATGCAAATAGATGTGTTGAAGTTGAACACAGTGAGACAACCTTTGATTACCGATCATTGACATATATCGTTAGCAAACATGAGACAACCCACCGATAATGATAATGGGTGTCAAGGTACCTAGTACAATATAACAAGTGTGACTAAAGGAGATGATGTTGAACACCCAATAGAATCTACTGATCAAGGGACATTGATGTATTCCCACTGTCAATAGAGAGGGAACCTGCCATTGATGACTGCAAGCCCCAATGTACTAAAAATTACTCTAGATCCATGTCCCAAAGAAATATGTGTTGAATTTTATAGGAAGAGATATGTCAAAAGGAAGGAATTAAGGAATCCTCCATCATCTGGCATGAGGAGTAGCAGAAGGACAAATATTTGGAAGAACTCAGAAAAAAATATTAAATGAACCACACGAAAGTACGACTCTGACATGTTCTAGATGGAATAGAGCATGAAAAATATTCGATGAAAAATATCCTATGATGAATACTAATGAGAAAGATGAGGAATCCAACAATGGGTTCAAATTGAAACCAAGGTACCGAATAAATCCCTATGTTTGATAATGGTTGTTGACGTCGAACACAAGGGAAACTGCCCAGTCAATGACCAATGATGGTTTGTCATCCGTTGAGCACAAGGTCACCTATCAATGATGTAAATAGTCCCAAGGTGAAACTCTAGGTCATACTCTCAGAGAAATGAGTCATAGTCGATAAGAGAATACCCATCAATAATAATTCAATGGGGACCTTCTATACTAACACGAGTGAGATACAAAGATACTTGCAAAATTGAGAAGAGCATGACACAAGGTAAGGATGACTTGGAAAGTCAAGAGTTTTGAGGAGTGGCCAACACAGGTTGACTTCTCTTGAATAGAAATATGACACAAAAATTGACTTGGGAAGCATTGACTATAAATTGGGATACTTCTGTGACACTAGAGACATCCACAAATGCTCCATATGACTAGAATAATAACCATCCAGAGGCGATTATGCTCAAAAATGAGAAAAATTCCTCCTAGCGCCATACTCAACCAAATAGTGAGGTAAAGGATCATTATTCAAGGGAGACACAAGAAGTTTCCATATAAAAAATGAGATGCATTCCCATAATTTTTTTTATGTCTTTTCATATTATAAAGAATGAAAAAGAATAAAAGAGGAAATGAGCATCACGGGCGAGCATATTGGTTCCACATGAAAAAACATACATATGCTCAATGCAAGGAAACACATGGAGGATATGGATGCTCGAGGGAATTTTCCTTTAGGGATAAAGGGTGTCAAGTCACAAAGGATGGTATTGCAAGGATTGAGACTATTCGAGAATGCATATACAATTGGATATATAACAACAAGATGAAGATGAAAATAGGCCCAAAAAGTGCGAGCAATTAATATGTAATGCAAGTACAACTCAACGAAACAACTTTGGAAGCCCTGCGGGTAATTATTGGGCCCTTTGTTTTGGAGGATGTTCATTTTTGTGAAAGTATCACAATTTTTCGGAAAATCATAGTAGTGCAGCGAAAGGGAGGAAGTGGCGGAAAGTAGCTACGATGAGTGGAAATATAAATACAAGTGCACCAACAGTAGAAATAGTTCATGCACCAGCTAGACCATCAAGTGGAAAGATATATAATATTTGAGCACATGCAGAGCATAAGAAAAATAAATAAATAATATAATATAAGACTCAAGAAGTCAAGAAACACCTGAAGAAAATCCATAAATATGGGAATATGTAATGGGAAAGGGTTTCCTAATTGTCGAGTTGATGGGTTTCCTATTTGTTGAGTCAGTCATTGAGTTTTGATATATTGTGATATTATGAAGAGCTATAGACTACTGTCAATAGATTCCTTGTCATTCTTTTTTTGTCATCAATCTATTTCCATCACTATCATTGAGTATGTTGTGATAAGCTATTGTAATGATTATGGGGAATTAATTGTTCTTGCACATAATTCTAAGAGTCCATAGTGGATATTTGATTGCCGATTTTGCTGTATAAGTCATGATATGGAAGAGACTCTCTATGTATGTTGGGTTGTGATGTGATAATAATGTGATGGATTATACGGGAACCAAAATTTTTCATTATGGGTATGAATATTTGATCTCAATGATGCACAATCTTTTTTGCTCTATGTTATTGGTAGTTGTGATATTGTCTACAAGATCATGTGATGTATGCACTTATTTTTATGTTGCGCGACATTGATTATTGAATGCATATACTTGTTTAAAATCCTAATGATATAATATTTTCAAATTTAAGTATGAATCTACCTTGTATTGCACTATATCCGATGGTGTGTCCTCGCTAACTCACTTTATCACACACAAGTCTCAGTTGCACTTCGGGTGAGACCTCCTTCCCTTGTGGATGGTTGAATATGCCAGTGCTACTAGATTACAATGGTATCTTTGTTGGTAACCTCCGAGAACCCCAATCTATAATTGTGCACCAACAAATGGTTCCATTGCCGGGACCTGAAGCTTTGCAGTGAGGAGGATGCAACATCACATATTTAAGTATGATCCAGGTGGATATTGGTTGCCACCCACCTATTCCAAATTCCAACTGGCTCATCTTGATAGTTTTTAGTTCAACACGTTTCTCTGTAATGGGGACAATTCTTTGTAATTGTGGGTTCTTCACTTACAGATCTTTCCTGAATCCCTACAGAACATCTAGGTGGATGTTGGTGGCCTCCCACCTATTCCAACTGGGTTATTTTGGAATTTTTCATGTCAATACATATTTTTGTACTTCTAGGGCCGTTTTGGGGCTCTAAACAATGTTTTATTGGCTTTCCATAGTCAAACTATAGACATAGTCAGAGTTTGATGGCATAATATATAGTTCTCAAAAATACCTTTCCAATGAGCTATCACGCACCTAAAACAAAGATTGTATGCAAAATTTATGACCCTGAGAAGTTAATGTACTAACTTACCCCAACTGGGCCCACATGACTTTGGCGTTTCATCCCCTATGGTTAGGTGTTTGGATGTATAGGGTTTTGGAATTCATGTTTATCATAAAAAGGCCTTCAAAGCCTCATTCTAATCATCTTATTATGAATGAGAGTAGCCATCACATCTCTTCTCAAAGATAAAGATGCCACTGTTCTCGCGAGTCTTGCACTTTGTATTTTTAGTCTCTGTAGAATTCTTTCATTAATAGAAATCATGTATTGTTGTATCTCCTTGTTTCTGGAGTTTTTCATGAGTATTTCATTGTAATATCTCTTCTTTCATTTTGTTTCAAAAATAATCTGGATCAAAGTATGACATTGAGGATTGGTGGGAAAGAAGGTGCGACGAACTTATTCTATAAGAAGTTGAAATACGAAAAAAAGGTGTGAGGGTTGTGAAGAGCATTGTATTTTACTCAGAACTAGAAAGTGAATAGTATGATATCTTATGGATTAGATTACCGGAAGAGGTATTTCAATGGCTCAACTAGTTAAAAGATGCATAAGAATTCAAATATTTGAGTCAAGAGAACCTATGATTGGACTGTTGAGTGTTTAGAAACCCTCCACCAGATATATCATCCAATTTATAGAGCGGTGGATTTTTGGGTGAAGACCACCTTGGAAGGATATATTATTGAATTTTCTGCTGAGAATCATCAATATTTTTCAAAATCAGAAGTTGTATTCAAAGAAGGATCCCAAGGAAGAGTGTTTCAGGAAACCCCCCTTTGGATTATTTTTTTTCTTGCAGAAGAGGGGATTTTACCTGTTCTAGTGGAGACGGCAATGTAAACCCTTGTGCCTAGGGGGGTGGTTCTAGGTAGGGTCATGAGCTAATAAATAAGGAGTTTCATGCGATGGGGGGATGACGAGAGAAAAATGCAAGAAATGAACGAGCTCTAAGGAGGGTTACTGTTGCCTAAAAAAGGTGGAGGACTCAGATGAGAAAGGTTATGAATATATTTGATCCACCACAGAAAAAGATGGACTATGATGGTAGTTAGAATAAGGAATTATAAAGGTTACGAGAGTTGCAGAGATGTGGATGTCTAGCCAACTGATGGTTGAAGGAAATATTTGGCGAGAGTAGTTAAGGTTATGAAGGAAGCAGACAAGAGACAAGAAGGTTAGGAGGAATGTATGAAGTAGGGAGAATAGGTGTCACCTATGGAGCAGGTGGATCAACTAAGACCTCATAAGGATTTATGATAGAATCAGAGCTCATAATGGAAAAATTTATAGGACTGTACTATGAAGTAGAAGGAATCTTGCAAGATCATGTGACCCCCTATATTAAAGAACTCTAGTTTGTCAGTGAAGGACACATCCCCGAGTTTCCTACTTCCCTAGTGCCATCTAAAAATTTGATAATCTCTCCAATTAATATTTCTATAGGTTATGTTGCATATAAACCATTTAGTCCATGGAGTTTAAGAAGTAGTGGTAATAGTAGTGTGGTGAGTAATCTAGTTATTTCACAACCATGACCTTCAGGATTTATTTTAATAGGATCCCCAAGTTCTCTGATGAAAACTCAAAATGAAGTATCCCTCACCCGATACACAAAATTTTGGCGTAAAGGGGATGAGGATGTTGAAAATCATTGGTTCCTTTGTGAGGCCATCTGGAGGTCTTGTGGAACTTTGGATGTTGATAAACTCATCGAGTTTTAGACCACCTTGAGAGGTCATTATTTAAAATGGTATATGAAATCCATTGAACCAGGAAATCCTCAAGGACAATATTTCACTCTTGATCAAATCAAACAATGGTTCATAGCATAATTTTTCTTACCCCAGTCAGAACAACATGACCTCTCTCAGTTGTGGGAGATCAAATAGAGAGATGGTGAGTCTTCCTAGGAGTATAACCAAAGATTTAAATATGTGATAGGGAAATTGGAGAACCCCATCCATAAATACCACCAACATCCATAAATACCACCAACAAGAATGGTTTATACATGGACTGTTATAATTAACTTGGATACCTTTAACCCAACAACGGATAACTACATTAAGGGAAGCCTTAGAATAGGCGATGAAAATTGAAGCAATGAATGACTATATAGGAATATTGAGGGTTATGAGACTGACTGAAGACATTCATATTGTGCAGATGCAAGGCCAAATTTTGACACTAACCGACAATATTCAAGAGTTGACCTTCCCTAGAGCAGGTCGATCATAGGTATGTTGTACTGGCTACTACACCAAGGGTCATAAAATGAAAGAATGTCCTAGACTGAGGGATGTAGGACCCTCTCAACACCCGGTGGAACCTACGCCACTAGGAACATTTAGAGGAGTCATGCAAGTTTCCACTACATTGCCATTTCATGGGCCTATGCAGTACCAAACTTTCCCAAATAATCAAGGACGATAGAGTGGGGAGTATTATGAAATTTTTCAAAGCCATGGTCACTCCCCTCGGCATTGTCCAATATTACAAAAGTATTCACCTCTTCTGAATATGGTTTATTGTGAATTATGTTAGTCACCTACTCACACCACCAAGTAGTGTCGCGCTCTGGATGCTCCTACAGATATAATGGATCGTTCTACATTTAGGGTTGAAGAAGATCCATAAGGGTTTGGAGGAGCATTGAGAGGTGGAGAAGGTTTCATAGGTGGATGAACTGGAAGAAGAGGGCCATATCGATGTTATAATTGTGATGAGAAGGGAAATATCGCTAGATATTGTCCTCTTCCAAGAAGACCATGGTGTTCCCATTGTAGAAACAAAACCCATGCCACTGAGGATTTCCCTAAGTTGATCGCAAAGTGGGAAGATTTTGAAAGGAAGTGAGACGCCAATTTGATTAATTATGAGACCCAACCTATCATTGAAGAAAAGGTGCCCAATATTAATATTATTACTAGAGGAGGAACAAGGATTGGTGCTGATGTTGATAACTCGACTCAAAGTAATATCCACAAGGCAGTACCAAAATATGTTAAATATGACCCCACTGTGCATAATTTTTTTTTTTATGCATGTTGTGGAGATGTTTCGATGAATTTCTAATCCTTCAACACCGATTATTGTAGAACTATGCCTTGAGATGAAAACCAATCGTGGAAAATTTGGTTTCACAGAAGGATTCTTCAGTGAGACCCCAGAAGACTATTGACTTGTGACTCTAATTATTTTTTGACATTTTGGATGATGAAGAACTCATCAAGGAGTTGTAGAACACTTTAAAGGGGACTTTGGAGGGTGAAGGTAGCCCAGAGGAGCCGATTATTGTTAATATTTTGGAGAGACATACATGTAGAATACACAGGAGGAAACAAAGATATGGGAGATAATTTAGACTAAATTCCCATATCAACGACTATGAGAATAACAATGTTATGCTATATTTGGGATCTGATGTCAACATGCTACCAAAGAAAACTTGGGAAGCCATCGGTAAGCCCAAGCTTGTATTGACCTATTCAATTGCACATGGCCAATCAATATTGTATCTATCCAATTGGGAGGCTACAAAATGTAGAAGTGGACTTAGCTAGTGTTAAAACATTATCATACTCTGAGGTCATAGAAATAATGAGAGAGAAGGATCCATATCCATCTCTATTGGGTATTGACTGGGCATATGAAAATTATGTTGTTATATATCTCAAGAAGGAAATAATGACATTTGAAGAAGATGGTATGAAATTAATGTTGGGCTCTTCGTTTTGTTGATAGAAGGTGCGCAAGGAATGCTACAGTACCAATTTCGGTAAATAGAAGTTACGAAAGTCACAGAGGAGCTGGGCAATGGAATGAAGAAAGAAACTGAAAAATAGTTGGAAGGATAGAGAAACACCAGCCTGAAGAAAGAAGTTACAAAAAGAACAAGAAAAAAATCATTCGAAGTCTCAAACCCGAAGATCCCAATTGGCTTATATATACAGGATGAATACGATTATAAAGGGTTCAGATGGTTGTTGGAATTGGTTCGAGTTCTGTGTTGTTAATTTCCATTTTGGGTTAATGTTAGCTATATTTCTAGAGTCTGGGTTCGGAACCAGACCAAGGATGTAACAGAGTCATGTCCTGTTGTAATGTTAAAAGAGAAAGGGTCTGGGATAACCTTGTCTCTCAGTAGTACATAGTTTTTTGGTCATATTTGGCATGACCGAGCTGTGTCTGCAACTTATTCAAATCATGTAATTGAGAAGAACCATATGATGCTAATACAAAGAGAGACCCAAATTTTGAAATTATTGTGTTTGTTTAGCTTCATATTATCTTGAATTTTTCTCTGTAATATATCTATGTTAGACATACTTCATTGGATATAGCTTCTTTATGAATGAAACACAACTCTATTTTATTTAATATGGGTTATGAATATTCAAATAGTTCCAGGTTTAATCTATCTTGCACATGACTAACAACGATCCTCAGATCGTATGGATTTGTATAAGTATTCTTCTTACCCTTCCCTATCTTCCTCGTCTTGTTTGTGCTTCGGTTGATACTTCTTCCCTTCAAGGAATATTAAAATGCCAACGCTCTAGACTAATTCGATACCTTTTGTTGGTAACCTAAGAAGGACCCTGATCTGATCAGTTCCACGCCAATAAAATGGTTCTGTTGTCAGGACCTTCTTCATAAGGGAACCTCTAGGGAGAATGCTTCCACAGATTCATCGATCCAATATTGATCAGTGGTGGGAGAGAAACTGTGACGCCTTCATGTGGAAATAAGTGGAGTTGCGAGATAAATATGTGAAATATATAAGAGATATTGTCTTTTACTTAGAAATATCAAGCGAATGGTACGAGATATTCTGGGTTAAATTTCCAGAAGAACTATTCCATTGGATATATAGGCTCCAAAAAGATTTTTAATTCTAAGAATGAGTCAAGAAGACCTGTACTTGGGATACATAAGGGATTGCAGTGCTTCATCAGCTAGATCACCTGATCACATGAGCAGTTTATTTGTAGGTCAATACAACTCTGGAAGGATACATTATTGAGTTTGTAGCTGAGAACCACCATTCATTTTCAAGGGAAGAAGTGGATTTCAAGAAATATGCACAGGGAATACTATTGAGAGAAATTCCCTTGTGGATTAATGTATTCTTGATGGAGGAGGGGATGTTGACTATATCCTCGACTGAGATGATAGCCTAAACACCCATGCTTGGGGTGGGGTGACTTTGGAGTGGGATCATGGCTTAAGAAAGGGGAGAGGGTTCTTTGATAAATGGGGGAGCAATAAGAAATAGATGTAAGGAACGAGAAAGCCTTGAAAATAGTCACCATAGTTGAGAAGTGGTGGCACAGTAAGATAATGAAAGCAGTAAAGCAATCAGAGGTGTTGAGGAAAGAACTCGGACTAGGAGAAGGCGATGAAGGAAAGAAGGAATATTTGAGGAATATGAGAAGATAGGGAAGACTAGCCAGTCAAAGACTAAATGAGAGAGAAGCACAGAGAGAAACAAGTCCCCAAGAGGGTTGAAAGGAAGAACAATGTGTAGAAGAAAGGGAATATCAAGCCATCATGGATATTGTAGAAGAAAGAGAAGATTCAACCCCGATACTAGGAAAGATCGAGAATATGACCAAAGAGACCACTCCAGAGGATGAGAAAGAGACCCCCAAGATAAAAAAAACTCACCCAGAAGCCAGTGGAACCAACCTTGAATCACCCGTCCCCCAAGTGTCTTCTATACCAGTGTTAAATTCTATACTACCTTCTTATGTTATTCCTATTTCAATTCAGTTAGTTAGTTAGTCACAACTGGTGAGCACAAATACTGAGAGGATATTGGGATCCCCTGATATATCACAACCAAGATCGTTAGGGTTTACTTTGATAGGATTCGTAAGATCATCAATGGTTGGAAAATCAAGAGGATCGATAGCTTGATACCAATAATTTTGGGGTAAAGGAGACGAGGATGTTGAGCAACATTGGTTTCTGTGTGAAGCAATTTGGATGTCCAAAGGGACTCTAGATGCAAATAAACTAGTTGAATTTCAGACTACCTTGAGAGGTCATGCTATCAAATGGTACATGAAGGCTATTGAGCCAGAAGCGCAAGGACAGGAGTTCACACTTGGCCAATTTTGGATAAAATTCATAGTGGAGTTTAAGATACCTCAGTTAGAACATCAATATCTATCTAAGTTGCGTGAAATTCAATAGAGGAAAGGTGAATCGGCTTGGGAATATGGTCAAAAGTTTAAGGATGCTATTGGGAGGCTAGCGCATCCAATTCATGAAGATCACCAAAGAGAGTGGTATATCCAAGGATTTCTATCTCTGACATGAATTCCATTAACCCAACAATGGATATCCACCTTGACAGATGCATTGGAATAATCAATGAAGATTGAAGCCATGGAAGGATATTTGGGGAGCCTAAGGGTGAATAGATCCCCAACAGATGCAAATTTGACGCAACTACAAGGAAAAATATCGGCATTGACAGAGACGATTTAAGAATTGATGATACCTAGACCAGGACGACCTCAAGTTTGGTGTATCAGATGCTACATAGAGAGGCATATGGAAAATAAATATCCACGTATGAGGGGAATGGTACCTCCTCACAATTTGATGGGACCCTCACCATGAACCACGAGAGGATTTTCCCAAGTATCTGCAAGTTTACCAATCCATACCCCAACCCTGTATCATGCCTTTCTAGGAAATTAGGCATCGCATTCAACTGAGTATTGTGAGATCTGCCAAACTCATGGGCATGTGCCAAGGAAGTGCCCTATTATTTAAAAGTATTTTACTATATCGAATATTGTACATTTTGAGTTATCCACATCTACCACACATGCTACGAATCAATGTATAGCATTGGATGAAATTGCATACAGATTGGATCAAACATCATTCAGGGTGAATGAAACCCCTCAAGGACCAGGAAGAGGTTGAGGAGGTGGGGTCAGAGGAGACTTCAGAGGAGAAAGAACCGAGGGAAGAGGACCAAGTAGATTCTACAGCTATGATGAGAAATTTCACATGGCTAGGGATTGTCATCAACTGATATGACCATGGTTCTCTCACTGCAGAACCAATAGACATGCAACTGAAGACTTCCTAGAGCTAATTGTGAAATGGGAATATCAGACACATCAATGAGGAGCCAAATTCATTGGCTCATAGATAAAGAGGGAATTCAAGGGAAAACTACCCAATATTAATATCAATACTTGCAAAGGAGAAAAGACTGGCGCAGATGCTGTTAATTTTCCTAAGATCTAGAACACAGCGCCCAAGGAGGACATGTATGACCCTATGAAACAAAAGTTATTATTTAAATATGCAATAGAAGTATTCCATAGTATCCCTGGACCTGAAATAGAAGAAAAACCCCCTCAACCCACCATTTATCCTAAGATTGCGTGATTCCCTACCTCACCCCCTACACCTTGAATCCCTATAATCTCGGTGAGACAACCTGAGCAGTTGCAAAATGCAGCCAACATTTGGTTTCAATTATTTTTTGGTATTCTTGGGAATGACCAACTAATAGAGAAGTTGTGTGATGCCTTGTATATAGTCCTAGGAACGAAGGAATCCTGAGAAGCTAGAATAATGACTAATCTTCCTGAGAAGAATACACAGAGAGTGCAAATAAGGAAAATATGGACTGGGAAAGAGTTTATACTAGAAACCCAACTAGATGAGTTTTATATTAAGGATGTTTTGTTAGATCTAGGACCTGATGTTAACATATTTCCTAAAAAGACTTGGGAAGCTTTAGGGAAACCACAATTGACATATTCCCCAATCCAATTTAGAATGACCAATCAGTATTGTATTTTTCCAATAGGAAGGTTGGAGAATGTGGAGATAGATGTGGCAAGAGTAAAGACTGTAGCTGATTTTGAGGTGATCGAAATCATGGGGGGTAAGGACCCTTATCCTGTGCCACTTGGTATTGATTGGGATTATTATAACTATGTTGTTATTGACCTAAAGAGGGATACAATGACATTTGAAGCAACCATATTAAAAGTAGTTTAGCCCTTGAATCCATATGTAGGTCCTCGATATATAGATTGAATTGACTACAATATGAAAGGATGGGATCTATATCAGTTATATGCCATAACAATAGGAACAAGAGAAAACTACATCAATCCTACTGTCGATGGATCAGTAAGTTGGAGGAGCATACAATCGGAGGATGAAGACTCAGAACTAGCATTTGACAATTGGAAACAAGGTGCATATGAAATATTTTCAAGACGATGCGCAACTGTCAGAGCAATGAGATGGGTTGGAACCGAGGTTAGATAAAATCCGACATACAATGGTATCTCATACCTTAGCAGTTTTTTGGTTAGCATGGAAGAAAAGATAGTAGAATATCAAAGGATATTAGTTCTAGACTTAGCCCTGGAAGACACTCCTGCTAGGTGGTGGGATAGTCACAAAGCAGTAATTAGGAATTGGGAAGATGTGAAGCATGCTATCCAATGTATATTTCAATATAAAGAGCAACTAAAATCAGATATACGGATGGATTTTCATGTTGCACAACTATTCAATGGACAGTCTAATCTTAAAACACTTATCAAACAATGCGTAAGACATTGACAAGTTGCGGAAGTACCACCTCACTTGTGGGTTCAAGTATTTCCCCATTTTCTAGGTCTGATCCTAAAATCTTGGTACATCCATGAAGAGACCAGAAGGCATACCAATAGTTGGAAAACTTTAGCAGACCAATTTTGAAAGGACTTCTCTTTTACAAGTAAGTACCTTGAGCTTAAGATAGTCCTACAAATAATTAAAGAAATGATTTTTACCGATGTTTGTAAATGGAAATGAGACCTAGTGGTATGTTCCAATCATATTCAAGTGATTGTGTCTAAAATTCACTTAGACATGGAAAAGACACCCATAAAATTCTATAAAATTGAGAAGGATTTGGAAAACCCTGATGATTTAGAAGAAATGAGAAATTTATCCATTAAGGAAACAAAAGGAAGTAGATGAATCCAGAACACATTTCCCAATTAGACTGATATCTCTATAACCATCCACTGAAGTTGTGAAAAGCTAACACGGGAACTACAGAGCAACCCAAGATAGCTTTCGTAGGAGATTATTAGGATGAGAAAACTAGCCAGGAAATACATAGCATGTTGCAGGAGTATGAGGACTTATTCCCAAAGACATTCTCAGAGCTAAAAGGGATAAAAGGGGCTATGGGAGAGATGAAAATTGAACTAAAACTAGGATCAAAACCTGCAAGTCATAGGCCATATCATTTTAACCCCAGGGTGAAAGAGAAGGTTAAGTGGGAAATAGACAAGATGCTTGAGGCTGAACTTATTTTTCCAGTTGAAGAAGTAGAGTGGGTTAGCCCCATAGTCATCCAAAGAAAGAAAGGTATAGAGAACATTAGGGTATGTGTAGACTACATAAGCCTTAATTATTCCTATGTGCATGACCCTTTTCCCACACCTTTTACTGATGAGGTGTTAGAACAAGTTGTGGGGAAAGAGTCTTATTCATTTACGGATGGATTTTCAGGATATCACCAAGTGAGAATTATCGAAGAAGAAAAAAAGGAGACAACATTCATAACATAATGGGGGTGATTTGCATATAATGTGATGCCCTTCAGTATAAATAATGCCCCTACATTTTTTTCCTAGATTGTAATAGCAACCTTCTGAGAATTTATTCACAAATTTATAGAAGTTTATATGGATGACTGGACAATGTAGAGTCTACTGAAAGAACATGTAGCGCTACTACGACTGATGTTTGATCGGTGCAGGGAACTGTAGATATATTTAAACCTCAGAAAGTGTATCTTCTGTGTGCAACATGACAATCTGTTAGGCCACATAGTATGCTGAGAAGGAGTGCTTGTAAAACTTTCACTCAATGCTAAGGCGCATAGGGTACTATCACAAGTTCATTAGAAGATATGTGAATATTACTGCACCCCTAGAAAATCTACTAAAGAAGTATGAATTGTTCCAATGGACACCAGAGTGTGATCGAGCATTTAACATCCTGAAGGAAAATCTCAGCACAACACCTATTTTGATATTTCCAAATTGGGAAAAGGAATTTCATGTGCACGTGGATGAATCAGGTATTTCCTTGGGAGCCATCTTAGCACAAACAAGATATGGAAATATGGATAATCCCATATATTTATCTAGCAGGAAGCTATCGCAAGCCAAACACAACTATACAACCACATAAAGGGAGGGTTTGGCTATGATTTATGCTCTACAAAAGTTTAGACATTACTTGTTAGGCTCTCATTTCAATTGTGTACTGATCATTCTATGTTAAAATATTTATTTAACAAGCCTGCCTTGGAAGGAAGAATTTGTCGATGGTTGTTACTGTTTCAGGAATTTTCATTTGAGGTGATCATCAAACATAGAAGATGCAACGTGGGTCCCGATCACTTGTCCAGATTATAGTCAGAGGAGAGTGGTGAAGCAATCAATGATCAACTCTTAGATGCAGACCTGTTTTGCATTGAGGCCATACCATAATACCTGGAAGACATAGTAGTTTTCCTGAGTACAGGGGCCTTCCCAGAAACGTACTTCGAAAATCAGAAAAACTATATGGTGGTTTGAGTAGTGGACTATCAATTGATTGCGGGGAAATTGTATAATTTGGGCCTAGACAATATCCTCAAGAGGTGTGGTTTAGACCATGAAAGACAAGACATCCTGTGGGAGTGCCACAGTGGAGTTTCAGGAGGCCATATCGGAGGAAAGGCCACTGTGCATAAATTCCTCCAATCCAGATTATGGTGGGACATGCTCTTCAAAGATGAAAAGGAGTATGTTAGATCTTGCGACGTTTTCCAGAGAGTAGGTAAGCCATCACAATGAGACAAATTGCCTCTTCAACCAGTTCAATCTCTACAAGCATTTGAAAAGTGGGCAGTTGATTTTATTGGACCAATCAACCCCATGACTAAGCACTCAAAGGCCAAGTATATTATCACCAAAAACGATCACCTAAAATGATGGGATGAGGCAACAATTGTTCAAGATTTTTTGACTGATATCGATGCCAGGTTTATCTTTGAAAACATTATCACTCGGTTTGGATGTCCTAGGATTCTGACTAGTGATTAGGATGGTAATTTTACCAGTAGTACAATAGAAAAGATTACCACATAGATCCTAATCTAACATCATAAAATAATCCCCTACCATCCACAAGATAATGGCACAATGTAGGCGTTTAACAAGATTATGGAAAGAGGTTTGATGAAGGTTTGTTGTGCAAAAAGGGAAGATTGGGATGACAGAGTCCCAACAATTTTCTGGGCTTACAGGACGACCACGAAGAAACTTCAAAAGTATACTCCATTTCAACTAGTCTATGGGAAAGAAGTCGTGGTACCTACAGAATTCACTACCCCTAGTCTCTACATCGCACATGTTACAGATATGTCAGAGGATGAATCAGTTGCGCAGAGGGTTACAGAGTTGCAGGAACCTGATGAGACCGGGTTTTTAGCAGAATTTCATCAAATAATTGAGAAAGTTAGGTAGAAGGCCTAGTGCAACAGGAATATTAAGGCCAAAACATTTGTGCAAGAATATAAGGTCCTACTTTATGATAGTCAATACAAGAAACATCCATGCAAGTTTCGCATGCTTTGGTTGGGCCCATTTATAGTTTCGGAGACCGACACTCTAGCGAAATCAAACTAGCACAACTGGATGGTATAGTTCGGCCAGGATGGGTGAATGGCGCTCACTTGAAACCCTATATTTCTTAGGACTGAGCTAAAGGAATGTTGCTCCAGTCCAAAGGAGCATGTGTAGTATTTATATTTGAATTTCTGTAATTTCTTTAAACTTATTTAATAAATTTGGAGTGTGCATTGTTGTGCCGTGAAATGTATTTCATTGTTGTTTTTCAGTCCAAGAATTACTTTGGTGCAAAACCAATTACTTAGCAACATAGGATCAGAAGAGCCACGAGTACATTAAATGTAGTCATTAAATATGATGGGGACCCCATTTTGGTCAGAGGGAGAGCGAATCTGAACTGAATCTTAGTCCATGTGCCACACACACCCTATCCAAACATAGTCTTTATGATCACTACAGTAACCCGTATGAACTTTTGTTAAGACATAAAGCCATGATACACGAATATGCCATTGATATTCATGCCAATATTATCAACTGTTCAAACGGTAAGGCCCGAGGTTGGCCATGTCCCTGTCAACTTGTTCAGTAAAATCCAGAATCACTCGATAGATTTACCCCATTAACATTCCCGTCGGAAAAATCAACTTGAGGTTGTGTCTATAGGATTAATCATGAGTGTCCTTAGGAGTAATGAAAGAACCCGCCATCTGGCCTGAGTATAAGGTTACACGAACTCATCGTAAGAATTATTATTTTCTATTTTGTGTTTCAATATTTATGAACTGTCATAGATCTTGCAAAATTCTCGGACCCTCAACCGCAACCCTGAATCCAAGTATAGTCGGTCTAATTTTTTTAGCAGTCTAGAGCAATGATACTGAGAGCTACAGGAATCTAGAGTTCAGTCTCCAAAGAAGAAGTTCCATATGAGCTGTGTGATCCTTGGGTTGAGATCATGGTGACCTAAAAAAAAAGGTCAAGTGAGTGAAGCCCCTCGACCTCGACATGACACACCAAGTATTGTTCCCACAAATTAACATTAACGTGTTCTAGGATTTGGCTCCAGATGCAATGGGAGGAATGAAATTTGTGTCGAATTTGGAGTTTATCAACTTCTTCAACTCCATCATTATGAATCTTTGAGACTTGTCAGTTTTCGACACTAATGGTGAGGTTGTGCGATGTACCAATTTCCTCATCATCTGGGTGCATGGAAGGAGCTTATGGATCGATAGATGGTATCTTATTCATTCAAAGGATATCCATCAACTCATGGGCCTATCCCTTGAAGGTGAGGATGCATAGAAAGGGTTCCAAGGCCCCAGTAAGCATGGGAAGAAAAAGGGAGAACCTATTATGTATGAAATATTTCATACATAGAGAGGGGGATGCATAACCAAGATTGACCCCATTTTATTAGAGACAGTCAGGGCATCCTGCTATGTGATTGCTAGCAAGGTGATGGGATCCTATTACAAGGGTGAGTTCACATTGGATTCCCTTTTAGTGGTGAATTTTTGTGCCAATGGAGCAGTATTTAATTGGTGTAGCTATCTGCTAGAAGAACTCCTAGTATTGTGTGAGGAAGCTCAAGAGAAGGGCAGAACCTTCACTTATGGATACTTGTTCATTACATTTTCTATGATAAAGTGGATGCCACCCTTAGGAATACCACTATCACCTATGGATAAGGGTCGTTTAGCAAATATGTTCAAGCCTTGGCACTCAAGGTCAGACTCAGAGAACACAACGTTTAACAATGAAACGTTCCTAAAGTGGTACAACCGGATATTAGACACAACTCAGAGGTTGTGCATACCATAGGAGCTGCTCAAACTGAACACGAAGAACATTGCATTCGGATTGAATCACCACCACACATTTTTTTGTCCTAGACATGTCAAAGATGAAGAATTCCACTCCAGGATGTTGTCATTCTATCTAGATGACAAGGCCTTTGACAAGGAAGTCATGTCATGGTGAGGAGTGAAACACAAACCACACAATTCTAGAATGCGCTACCTCCTACATGTGGAGCTCCTGAAGAAAAAGGGGAAAGAAGTAGGAGTAGGGTCGAGCTCTGGCCTAGAGGAGGAAAATAAAAATGTCCCGATGCATACAAAATTAGAAGAGCAAGAGGAGATGCAACCTCTAGAAAGCAAGAAGAGGACATTGCCTATGTTCCTGCAACTTCTAGATCGAGTTGTTCTGTGAGGTAAAGATGTCAATGATATTCTCAATGTTTCTTTCATTGGAGATCCTTTAGTTAAGAAACTTAGGACATGGCTCTCCCTGGTGAAGATTCT